>CAIGQW010032537.1:329800-339836 GCA_903798125.1 Danio choprae
AAAACTAATGGCGGACGGCTGCTTCTCACTCAGGGCTGTCTATGGTAATGACGAAGAGAAGGTCAATAGTGGGCGGGGCTTTTCCCCCTCTGATGACACGTACAAAGAGACAATGTCAATCAAAGTGTTTCTGCAGACTGTTTCTATCAAGTATGATTATTAAATATAGAATTAATTCATTTGAACTATTAGAGGCTGGCTATATTCACACACTGCTGACACACAACTCCCTTATAAAAGTGATTTTGGCATTATAGGTCCCCTTTAAGAGGGACCAATATGGTTTTATAATCTAAGTAAATCAATTGCTTCTACAGGCATACCAAGGACCCCTCACCCCTCAGAGCTGTCCCCATATTACCCTCTCTCTCCTGGGGCAGTCGGACAGATCCCTCACCCTCTTGGATGGTTGGTTCCTCAGTAAGTCTGCAATACGTGACCTTGAAAAGCACCTTATTTTACACCCCAGTAGATGA
The DNA here is from genome assembly GCA_903798125.1 of Danio choprae. Taxonomy (NCBI): domain Eukaryota; kingdom Metazoa; phylum Chordata; class Actinopteri; order Cypriniformes; family Danionidae; genus Danio; species Danio choprae. Next base: position 330,277 of record CAIGQW010032537.1, read on the forward strand.
CGTAATCAACTTTGTAGCTATTTTTAAAAGTTCTCTTAGCAAAAAGAGCATCTGCGTGTCCTTCATTTTGCTGCAGCAGGTTTATTTGAGTGCTGTTCTTCCGTCTTTAGGCAAGGCCAGCATATGTACTCCATCCCTCCCGGAGGCTTCAGACACCCCTACCCTGCACTCGCCATGAACGCCTCCATGTCTAGGTATGTAACGGAGAGCTGGCTTTTCATTTTTCTGCACTAATGTGATGATTTAAAGTTGAACTCGCATCTATAATTAGACACGGGATGCAGACAGTGCTAATCCTCCCTGAAGGGGAAGAGAAGAGTTAGCGCAGGAAGCTGCTGATGTGTTTGCGCTCCATAACGGCGCCTTGGTACCTTTCTCTTTCCACCCCGCGTAATGTTCCAGAGAGGAAACCTGTTGTTTTTAATGCAGTACAATTTAGTTTATCTTGCTCCAGATAAATGTACCACTTAGTTGATTAGGCTTAGTGCTAATGAGTAGGGATGGGCGATGTCTTATCGTTTGCACAATTCTGCCCACGATAAAAAAACTAGACTTATTGTAATAATAACAATAAAGCCTATCAGTCTGTGCAATGATTTATTACAGTAGCACATGTGCGATACAGTTTTTGCGTTTATGAGCCTGTTTACATCCAGATTTTACTTTAAATTCACTTCATAACATCAGTCGAGTACAGTGCTAAAGGCTAAGTCAATTAGCACTGCGTTATAAATACACTTTATGCTTATAAAATACCCAGAATGGCTTGAAGAACAGAAATAATCCAGATATTGCCACAAGAGTTTGGTTATTGTGTTCATGTTTGATCGGTTTCTTTTCTTCCATAATCTATATGTGGAGTTTATGTGTGAGGGCGCCCTCTAGCGTCCAGTATGAATGAACAGAAGTAACATTATAATGTGTGATCAACACTATATCAGAGGTCTTGAACTCTGCTCCTGGAGAGCCAATCTCCTGCAAAGTTTATTGTCTAATCTGCTTGTGTATTTGATATGATCCTGAAAAGCTTGATTAGCTGCTTCAGTGTGTTTGGTTATGTTTTAGCTCTGCAGGATAATGGGCACCCAGTAGCAGAGTTCAAGAGCACTGATATATTTTAATAAAATATATATTTTAATATTATTTAATATTGAATATATAATATTATATTTTTATAATATTTAATATTATATTAAATATTATATTTTTTATCTAAAGATACAACACTTTTTTGTCTCTCCGTGAATACTTATTATTTATATCGTCACTAATATCAGTATCCTGATAAATACCAGAAAATATTGCGATGTATTTTATTTATTTGTGTGTGTATATATAGTCCATTTCTATTAATGAAAAATAAGTTAAGAGACATCACTCTTAACACATGTTAAGCATGGGACTTTAATGGTGCTAAGTGATTGTCTTATTCAGACACCACAGGATATATAGAGTAAAAATACAGTGGTATTTCCATGCTTTTTACCTGAATTTTCTTTAGCATTTTTTTTTTTGTCATTCGCATCTGATAATTGTGATATTATGCAAATGTCACATTGTCAAACTTCCAAGCAAGTAAATCCAGCTGAGCATACTTTATGTGAAGAATACCTGTATGCACCGGGACTTATTGTTGCAGAAACTCATGCCTTTGAATTATTCCATTTTATGCCCCCTCTTCATATCACTAGAGATATGAGGGTCATTATGTGGAAGTAGCACTTTTCTGAAACTCCAGATGAATAGAAAGCTCTCTAATGCCGGGTTTTATCATAGTCTTCCCGTTCAGATAATGTTTGAGAAAAGCTAGAGTTCGTTTCTCACATCAGCATGAGATCTCCATGTCTTTTTAATCTCCCACTATTGCTTTTTTACCTTTATCGTGCGACTCTGCAGCTTTTGTTGGTCTGTAGCTGTAGAGAAATCTGTTTCTGCTTGCGTTGGGTTTGTGGCTCAGTGAAGTGCTGAAGTCCAGTGGAAATATGCGTTTAACAAGAGATTGGACGTTTTTTTTCATCTGGGAATGTGACAATGCTGCTATTGTATTAGCAACTGAGAGTCTGAAAGCCCACTTTTCCAGAGGCAGCTGTTAGAATAGGTGCTCTCAGTGCTATCCATCTATCCTTCCATCTATCCTTCCATCCATCCATCCATCCATCCATCCATCCATCAAATTCAATGCATCCATTTCAAGTCATCCAATTAGGTCCATTCAGTCTATTCATTCAATTCAATCCGTTTATCCATCCATTCATTCAATTCAATCCATTTAACTATTTCAATTTATCCAATTCAATCTATCCATTCAATTCAATCCATCCAAATCAATTCATCCATTTATCCAATTCAATCCAGCCATCTATCTATCCAATTCAATTAATCTATCCAGTTCAATCCATCCAATTCTATCCATCCATCTAGTCTATTCATTCAATTCAATCCATCCATCCAATTCAATCCATTTATCTATTACAACCTATCCAATTCAACCCATCCATCCAATTCAATCCATCCATCCATCCATCCATCCATCCAATTCAATCAATTTATCTATTACAATCCATCCAATTCAACCCATCCATCCAATTCAATCAATCCATCCAATTCAATCCATCTATTTATCCAATTCAATTCATCTATCCAGTTCAATCCATCCAATTCAATCCATCCATCAAATTCAATCCGTCCATTTCAATACATCCAATTAATATAATCTATCAATCCAATTCAGTACATCCATCTATCCATCCATCCAATTTAATCCATCCATCCATTCAATTCAATCCATCCAATTAATATAATCTATCAATCCAATTCAGTACATCCATCCATCCATCCAATTCAATTCATCCATCCATCTATCCAGTTCAATCCATCCAATTCAATCCACCCATCCATTTCAATACAACTATTTCAATCCATCTAATTTATATCATCCATCTTTAATTCAATCCATGCATTTTAATTCATCCATTTCAATCCATCCATCATTAAAATGGATCATTCTGTCTGTCTATTGTTTATCATGTATATTTCACTTGTTCAGTCATTCTCTATCACCTCTGTCCATCTACATAGATTATTATTATTACCAATATTATTATGTCCATCTATGTAACTATTTATAGATCTATCTATCATCCTATTGTTATGCATTTACCTTCAATACCATGTTCCATCAGTCTGTCTAACTCTAACCGACTGTGAATGTCTCTGTTTATGTGTGCAGTCTGGTCTCCAGTCGTTTCTCTCCACACATGGTTCCTCATCCTCCTCACGGCCTCCACCAGACTGGTATCCCTCACCCCGCCATTGTGTCGCCTGCCATCAAACAGGAGCCCAGCGGGGACAGCGCCAGCAACTCCACACATGGGTGAGTCTCTGAGCAGAAATAAAGTCTTCAAAAACTGTCTAATTGTATCTGTTAGAGCAAAAAACAACAATATTTGCAATATTACATTTTTCCACGATACATATTGAGGCACAGTTGAAGTCAGGATTATTCCCTCCTGTTAAATGTGAATCCTTTTATATTTAACGGAGAGATTTCTCTCAGCACATTTCTATACATAATAGTTTTAATAACTCATTTCTAATCACTGATTTCTTTTCTCTTTGCCATGATGACAGCACATAATATTAGACTAGATATTCTTCAAGACACTAGTATTCAGCTTTAAGTGACATTTAAAGGCTTAACTAGGGTAATTAGGGTAAAGTTAGGGTATTTAGGCAAGTCATTGTATAACAGTGGTTTGTTCTGGAGACAATCGAAACAAATATTGCTTAAGGGGGCGAATAATATTGACCTTAAAATGGTTTTAAAACAATTAAAAACTGCTTTTATTCTAGCCGAAATAAAACAAATAAGACTTTCTTCATAATAGAGAAAATATTATAGGAAATACTGTGAAGAAATCCTTAATATCACTTGAGAAATATTTGGAAAATAATAAATATTGCACAGGTGGGCTAATCATTTTCCCCTCAACTGTATATTGAGTATAGTTCCTTATACTACCATGTGACGTGTGGATTCACACATTGCGATATCGATGCTGAAACGATATACTGTGCAGCTCTGGTATGTATTAGTGCTGCACAGTATATGGTTTCAGCATTGATATCGCAATATGCACATCCACAATAGTCACATTGCAGGATCTGCAATGTTGAGTTATGGTTATAGTTGACCAGGAGAATGGGTGTAGTTATTGGAGAGTTTAACTATACTGGAGTGAAAGTTTTTCATTTGCATGTGTTTTTAAGGCCTGACAATGTTCAAAGTATTCAGGGACAAGACAGTTTACCATTTGTAACTTTCATTCATTTTTCCTACGGCTTAGTCCTTTTATTTATCAGTGGTCGCCACAGCGGAACGAACCAGCAACTATTGCAGCTTATGTTTTACGCAGCGGATGCCCTTCCAGCTGCAACCCAGTACAGGGAAACACACTCACATTCACAGACACATACACTACAACCTATTTAGTTTATCAATTCCCCTATAGCGCATATGTTTGGACTGTGGGGGAAACCGGAGCACCCGGAGGAAACCCACGCCAACAAGGGGAGAACATGCAAACTCCACACAGAAACGCCAACTGGCCCAGCCGGGACTCGAACCAGCGACCTTCTTGCTGTGAGGCAACAGCGCTACCCACTGAGCCACCGTGTCGCCAACTGACCATTTGTAACTTTAATAAAGAATAATTTTATTGAATTATTTACACAGTAAAGACATTTGCAGTGTTATTTTGACATTTGATTAGTCAAATTCTGAACCTGAATACCATTTGTCTGCCCCGAAAACCCTAAAACATTTTTATGAACGATTCACTTCCCTACAGAATCATTCCACTCAATCTAAATGAATAAATTATTTCTAAACAGCAGTTTTCAAGTCATATGGTGAAATTATTTATATATATATATATATATATATATATATATATATCATCTGGTGATTCATATTGCAATATTTATTGCAGAAAAACAATATTGCAATGTCAGATTTGTCCAATATTGTGCAGCCCTAGTATGTATTATTTATGGTTGTTGATGTATTTTTATTGTTATAAACCTTTTAATTATATTTCTGATTCATTTGTAAAATGTATTATTATTTCAAACCTGTTTTAACACATTTTTAATTGTTTAAATGGTTTATTCTTGTTTATGTAAAGCACTTGGAATTACCATTGTGTATGAAATGTGCTGTAGAAATAAACTTGCCATGTTTTTGCCATGCAATATCCAGGGAAGCTGAAACCTAAAATCTCTAAACTTCCCTAAAAATCTCTCTCTTTCTCTCTCTCTCTCCATGCAGAAAGCCCTCAGTGCCCGTGAAGAAAGAGGAAGAGAAAAAGCCTCACATCAAGAAGCCCCTTAATGCCTTCATGCTCTACATGAAGGAAATGAGGGCCAAAGTAGTGGCTGAGTGTACCCTGAAAGAGAGCGCCGCCATCAACCAGATCCTGGGCAGGAGGGTGAGCGCTTACAGCTCCATTATCAAGGATGCATTAGTGTGTTTCTCTTCATCTGCTCTTAAAGGAACAGTTCGCGCCTTGTGGGTGGAAAAAAAGGCCATCATTTACTCTCTTTCTCAGTCTTGTCATTCCAAACCCGTGTGAGGCACAAAAGGAGAAGGTGTTTTGACGTGAAAAGTAACTATGCATTAGTGAATCTGGGTGTGCTGCTGACAATCTACGGTTTTAGGTAATCAAAGGATAGCTTTACATGACAATGATGTCGTCAGAAACAGACATTTTATATTTATTATACAATTTTCTACATTGGGAGAAGAATTCAGATGCAAACTATCACATGCATATATATATATATATATATATATATGCATTTACATTTATGTGAATTATTTTTCTACATCAGATTTTAACATGGTATTTATACTAGGGCCGAATCTGATATAGTCCCATCCGAGGATATGCAATGACATTGGAATTGCAGTCAACCAGAAAACACCGTTCAGAACATGCAGTCGTTGCGAAGTTTAGCTCTAATTTCATTCATTCATTCATTTTCATTTCGGCTTAGTCCCTTTATTAATCTGGGGTCGCCACAGCGGAATGAACCGCCAACATTATCCAGCATATGTTTTACACAGCGGATGCCCTTCCAGCTGCAACCCATCTCTGGGAAACATCCATACACACTCATTCACACACATACACTACGGACAATTTAGCTTACCCAATTCACCTATAGCGCATGTCTTTGGACTTGTGGGGGAAACCGGAGCACCCGGAGGAAACCCACGCAAACACAGGGAGAACATGCAAACTCCACACAGAAATGCTAACTGACCCAGCCGAGGCTCGAACCACCGGCCTTCTTGCTGTGAGGCGAATGTGCTACCCACTGCGCCACCGTGAGGCCCTTAGCTCTAATTTAATAATGTAAAAAACTATTTGGGAAAATTTCAAGAGAATTTAAACCATTTGGGCACAGGAAAAGTTCAATTTTGCTGCTTTAATGAAGATTAATTGTGTTTAATTATTTAATGCAATAGAATAAAGACTATTCAGTGTTATTTTACATTGCATTTCTGTACTTTAACCCTGTTAAAGTCCGACCGAAAACCATAAGTGCTGCTTATTTATTTATTTTGATCTTTGTTCTGTTGTTTTCATCTGTGCGTTGTTTATTTATTTTGCTCAGTTTTGTATATTTATGCAGATGCACTCCACTATGAATCATTCCAGTCAGTATGAAATTAGGATTTTTTTCCAAATAGAGTAAATGTTTTTTCATATCGCAATATAAATCACAGGGAAACTAAATATCGCAGGGTCAGATTTTTTCCGATATCGTGCAGCCTTAGTTTATACTGTATATGGAGGGAAAATGGGCAGCACGGTGGCGGAGTGGGTAGCACATTAGCCTCACAGCAAGAAGGTCGCTGGTTCAAGCCTCGGCTGGGTCAGTAGGCGTTTCTGTGTGGAGTTTGCATGTTCTCCCCGTGTTGGCGTGGGTTTCCTCCGGGTGCTCCGGTTTCCCCCACAAGTCCAAAGACATGCGCTATAGGTGAATTGGGTAAGCTAAATTGTCCGTTGTGTGTGTGTGTGTGTGTGTGTGTGTGTGTGTGTGTGTGTGTCTGTGTGTCTGTGTGTGTCTGTGTCTGTGTGTGAGAGTGTGTGAGAGTGTATGTGAGAGTGTGTGTATGGATGTTTCCCAGAGATGGGTTGTGGCTGGAAGGGCATCCGCTGCGTAATACATATGCTGGATAAGTTGGCGGTTCATTCCGCTGTGGTGACCCCAAATTAATAAAGGGACTAAGCCGAAAAGAAAATGAATGGAGGGAAAATAAAAGAAAAGGGGAAAAACTATAGAAAGAAAGAAGGAAATGGACTAGGGCGTTTCTGTTAAGGTTTAATGAATACTTTCGTGTTAAAGTACATAATAAAAGGGTTTCATATTATAAAGTTTTATGCTTTTCAGTCGCAAAAGCTGATTTCTCATGTAAACAAACATGGAAAACGCATGCAAAGTCTCCTGTTTTGGGCTGTAAATGGTCAAAAGGACGTTCTGGTTAATTGTGGGTGGATAACATCAATCATACATTTACAAAAAAAATTTAACTCTTTTATTTATTGAACATTTTATATTTAAAACTATATACAACAAAGCCTGAGATCCACCCAACACAAAGTTAAATTATAATAAAAAGAGAAATGGCGCAATAATAGGTGCAAAATCAGGATTGAAATGTGTCTCTCTCATATTTGTACAATTTCATGTACTATAATCCAAACTAATAATGTCCAGTAAGTAGAGTTTCTGGGCCTCACGGTGGCGCAGTGGGTAGCACGATCGCCTCACAGCAAGAAGGTCTGGTTCGAGCCTCGGCTGGGTCAGATGGCATTTCTGTGTGGAGTTTGCATGTTCTCTCCGTGTTGTCGTGGGTTTCCTCCGGGTGCTCCGGTTTCCCCCACAAGTCCAAAGACATGCGCTATAGGTGAATTGGGTAAGCTAAATTAGTGTGTGTGGATGTTTCCCAGTGATGGGTTGCAGCTGGATGGGCATCCGCTGCGTAAAACATATGCTGGATAAGTTGGCGGTTCATTCCACTGTGGCGACCCCAGATTAATAAAGGGACTAAGCCGAAATGAAAATGAATGAATGAATGAAAGTAGAGTTTCCAAGAAAGATCAAGTGGAGTAGATGGATCCAGCCGTAGTTTCAGGATAATTTTCTTTGCTCAGGGGGTCTTAAAATTTCTTACATTTCAAAAACAAACATTTAGGCCTTAAAGTCTTAAATTTACTGAAATATTGTGTTGTAGGTCCTAAATCATTTTAAACAGGTCATTTTCCTATGTTCATGTAAAGCTACCTAATCGGGCTAACACCCATCATTCCATCGCAATAAAAGTTTATTTATTAACTCTATTTACTAATATGGATTAATTATCTGACATGCATGTTTTTAATGGGTTTTTTTTTTTATATTTTAACTGGGCTATTAGAAAAAAATCCTTAGCGTTTAGCCTTGTGTACGTCTGAAATTTCAAAAGTCTTAAATTTGACTTGATGAAACCTGTAGAAACCCTGTTGCAGCAGTCAAAACTGATGATCAGTCATAATTTGTGAATATATTAACTACATTCCCAAAATATGAATGTTTTAAATGCGTTTATAATAACTACATTCCCCAAATATGAATGTTTTAAATGCATTTTGCAGAGAGGAGTTAAAAAAGGGAGTATTAAAGTTAAACACCCCAGAACACCTTATTTTAGTTTATTATTATTATTATTATTATTATTATTATTATTATTTAGTTAAAAAGATCAAATTATTAGTCTTTTATTAGTCTAGAATATAAATTTCTCATCTGAGTCTTGTTTATTTTAGTTTGGCTGGAATAAAAAGAAATATCATTTTAAAACGTAACTAATATCTCGCAATATAAGTAGCAAATTATGATGTTGTTTGTCATCATGGCAAAGAAATGAGTTAATAGAAATTAAAACTATTACGTTTACAAATGTATTGAAACAATAGTATCTGTTGGGAAATGTCTGAAAACGAATACAACTTTCACAGTAGTTTTTAATTTCAGTAGTTATATAACTTCAATAACCTGTATTAAAGATAATAATTCTATCGAAAGATGCACTACTTTTTATTGCTTAGTGGATTCAAATCCATTAATATCATGTTTGCAATGAAAACCAGCAAGAATGTTCAGTTTTTAAGTCTCAAATCATGTCCGTGAGGGTTTGGATTGAAATGAGGACTACATTTTAATGAGTTTCTGTCTTCTGTTGAACACAAAACTAGAAATTGTGAAGAATGTTGGGAAAAGCATCCACTGGCATCCATAGCAGGAACAAAAATACAAATACGATAAAAATCAATGGCTGCTTTCTCCATCATTCTTCAGATTATCTACACTTGTGTTCAACAGAAGAAAGAAACTCGAACAGGTTTGGAACAAGTGCAGTAAACGATGGCAGAATTTTCATTTTTGGGTGAACTGTCCTAAATGAGCCCCGCCCTAAATGAGTGATAGTCCCTCACTAAACAACTGATACC
>CAIGQW010032537.1:339846-354311 GCA_903798125.1 Danio choprae
CCCGCCCGAAAGGTCTGATAGCCCCGCCCTAAATGAGTGATAGTCCCACACTAAACAACTGATAACCCCGCCCGAAATGTCTGATAGTCCCACCCTAAATGAGTGATAGTCCCGCACTAAACAACTGATAACCCTGCCCTAAATGGCTGATAGCCCCGCCCTAAATGGCTGATAGCCCCGCCCTAAATGAGTGATAGTCTCACCATAAATGAGTGATAACCCGCCCTAAATGAGTAAAGGACTGATAGTCCCGCCCTAAAGGACTGATAGTCCCGCCCTTATAGTCTGATAGTAATGACCTAAATTAAAAAAAAGTCATTTTGAGGGGTCAGATTATGAGAACATAATGAACTGCACAGATGCATCAAGCACTACTATATACATATAAAAATAACAAGAGTAAGTCTTGATTTGATGCTGATTTAACACTATTTGCAATCATATTTAACCCTTTCCTTCCTCTCTCCCTCTCTCTCTCTCTCTCTCTCTCTCTCTCTCTCTCTCTCTCTCTCTCATCACAGGTAACTTCTCTCCTCAACCCAAGAAGCAGTGCGTCCCGTATCTGTCATCTGAGAAAATGTGTGACAGCCCTACCTCGTCTCACGGCAGCATGCTGGACTCCCCCGCCACGCCCTCTGCCGCCCTTGCGTCCCCCGCGGCCCCTGCGGCCACACACTCAGAGCAGGCGCAGCCCCTGTCCCTCACCACCAAACCCGAGGGCCGAGCTCATCATAACCACCCACACTTCCCTCTGCCAGGCAAATCCTCGGGCTCCGGCTCGGGCTCCAGCATAGCCCTCCACAGCCTCTCGCGCCCCATCCCCTTCACCAGCCTCCCCCCGTCTCTGCTCGGCCCAAACTCGCCATTCCACCAGGCCGCTCTGCACTCCCATCATGCTTTGATGCAGACACAACCGCTCTCCCTCGTCACCAAATCTGTGGAGTAAACAGACAAAAGAAATAAAGCGACTTTTTTTTTTACACGTGTATATTGCTTTGTTTTTTTACCTTTTGATAGATAATAGGCCGAGTTTTTAAAGATAGAATGAAAAGTGATGATTATTGGTCAATATTTGACCACCCTTCTGGTTTGCTTTTCTCTTTTGAAACCAACGAAAGTGTATTTTTTTGTAAATGGACTGTTTGCTTCTCTCCTTGTGGGATTCTCCATCGTTGCTACTTGTACAAAAGACAAATGTATAAAGGTTTTCATTGTGTTTTTTTAAAAAGCCGTACTTGACGAATACAATTTGTAGTTTTAGTTCAATTCAATTCAATCTAATGGTAGTTAGGAGTTTGATTTATTTTCATTACAGCTTTCTCTCTTTGTTTTTTCTATCCTTTTATTTTTCTTCTTCATTCTTTTGGTACCACCTCACCCTGTTCCTAACCCTGTGTGTGTGACTCTGCTAAGGCCCCATAGCTAATAAACCTCAAGTTATTTCTAAAGGCTGCATTGTGTTTTTTTGGGGGGGGGGGGGGGGGGGGGGTGAAGAGTCTGCATGTGATGACTGGATGAATAATGCCACAGAGATCTTCTGAATAGAGCCAGTATCACACGCGCGCTGACACTGCTCATTTTTATAATTAGGGCTCGTGAAGTGGTGTGTGTGAACTGCTGGCACTCATGATGTGCACAAACTGAATTATATAATCCACTGTTGCTTAAACAGACTGGCACTTATAGAAAAATGCAGACAGTATCCTGGTAAAAGTACAATAGGAGGTTTTTTAAATGGATCTTGTGTGCTTTCCTAACCCTATAAACATGCGGCGTCATATTTGAGAAGCAGATTTCTTACGCTTCAGAATGTACACACTCATTTATTCATTCATTCATTTTCATTTCGGCTTAGTCCCTTTATTAATCTGGGGTCGCCACAGCGGAATGAACCGCCAACTTATCCAGCATATGTTTTACGCAGCAGATGCCCTTCCAGCTGCAACCCATCACTGGGAAATATCCATACACACCCATTCACACTCATACACTACGGACAATTTAGCTTACCCAATTCACCTATAGCGCATGTCTTTGGACTTGTGGGGGAAACCGGAGCACCCGGAGGAAACCCACGCCAACACAGGGAGAACATGCAAACTCCACACAGAAACGCCAACTGACCCAGCCGAGGCTCGAACCAGCGACCTTCTTGCTGTGAGGCGAACGTGCTACCCACTGCGCCACTGTGAGGCCCACACTCATTTATCATAGATTTAAACTATTTTAGCATCGAGTTTGTTTGACAAAAGTGATTTTGTATACATCGAAGGCATATTAAATGCAGGTAAAGCATTGATTTTGTGTAAAATAAATGTGTATATATATGTCAAAATAAAACGTACACCAACAACACGCTAGCGACAATTAATTTGTCGTTCTGCACCAACTGCAACACCACAGAAACATTTCAATACCAGCCACTGCACTCCCAACGAAATAGTAAAGGCTTTTAATCTAATTAATACATAGTAAAGCTCTTTAACATTATTAATAGGCTACTGAGTGACTGATGTTGTTGGTTTGCACTGAATCAGTTGTGACTTTCATCTTCACACAGTCTGCTAGTTATTTTATATTCAAGATCTGAGGTGAACCATCTGCTGCTGCTTTCAGTAGTATGGCAGTAAATGTCAAGTAAAATGGTATTTAAACTCACATTGGGAGCATTTAACACTGAATAAAGCCCATAATCAGTACCTGAGGTGATCATTGCCATAGTAGTTTATGCTGTTGTTTTGCTGAGGCATTGTGGAAATAGGAAACGGTTTCTAAAATAGAAATTTTGCACGTCGCCATCACATATGCTTAAGACAAAAATTCCTCTTAGCATGGACGAGATAGCTTATATTACATCACGCCGCGTGTTACGACATTGTGTTATGCTGTACTTGTTAAAATACTTAAGACCAGTGCTAATACTACGTTTACATTTCAAATGATTGAACAATAACAATAAAGCATGGAGTTATGTGGGATGTTGCATAATATAAAGAAATAAAATGACAATTAACTTGTGTTTTGGGCTTAAAGTGAGTCTTCAAAAAATACACTCACCGGCCACTTTATTAGGTACACCTGTCCATCTGCTCGTTAATGCAAATTTTTAATCAACCAATCGCATGGCGGCAACTCAATGCATTTAGACATGTAGACATGGTCAAGACGATCTGCTGCAGTTCAAACCGAGCATCAGAATGGGGAAGAAAGGGGATTTAAGTGACTTTGAATGTGGCATGGTTGTTGGTGCCAGACCGGCTGGTCTGAGTATTTCAGAAACTGCTGATCTACTGGGATTTTCACGCACAACCATCTCTAGGGTTTACAGAGAATGGTCAGAAAAAGAGGAAATATCCAGTGAGCGGCAGTTTTGTGGGCACAAATGCCTTGTTGATGCCAGAGGTCAGAGGAGAATGGCCAGACTGGGTCCAGCTGATAGAAAGGCAACAGTAACTTAAATAACCACTCGTTACAACCGAGGTCTGCAGAAGAGCATACCTGGGGGGGGGTGGGAGATATTTTTCTTGGCACACTTTGGGCCCATTAATACCAATTGAGCATCGTGTCAACGCCACAGCCTACCTGAGTATTGTTGCTGACCATGTCCATCCCTTTATAACCACACTTCCAGCAGGATAACGCACCATGTCATAAAGCGTGAATCATCTCAGACTGGTTTCTTGAACATGACAATGAGTTCGCTGAACTCAAATGGCCTCCACAGTCACCAGATCTCAATCCAATAGAGCACCTTTGGGATGTGGTGGAACGGGAGATTCGCATCATGGATGTGCAGCCGACAAATCAGCAGCAACTGTGTTATGCTCTCATGTCAATATGGAGCAAAATCTCTGAGGAATATTTCCAGTACCTTGTTGATTCTATGCCACGAAGGATTAAGCCAGTTCTGAAGGCAAAAGGGGGTCCAACCGGGTACTAGTAATGTGTACCTAATAAAGTAGCCAGTGAGTGTATATAATATTGTAATATTCAGCAATCGCTGCGTAAAAAAAATGTCAGAGTAGTTGGCGGTTCATTCCGCTGTGGTGACCCCTGATAAATCATGGACTAAGCCGAAGGAAAAAGAATGAATGAATAACAGAATGAAGGCATATTTTTTAAGCCAGATATGCATATTCTTGCTCTGCATTTGTAAACAGAAGAGCGTTGTGTTGTGAATTTTGTCTGTGCTATTCTGCAAAGTGTTTTATCATATTACAAAAGTTAACATACTTCCCCCAGGCATTTTGTGTTGTCAGAATATTACAGCTACTGTATAAAATACTCCTGTTTATCATAAATTCCTATTTATTCCAAAGCGTGGGACAGTATCATGATGGTTATATGAGTGTCCTCTCATAAATCTCTGATTAGTTTACGAATGTGGCTTAGAAACATTCCTTTTGACATGTTTATTTGGCAAATGGTGTCGTGAAAAGACGTTATTTGATTGCGCTGCGGTTCACTTTATTGACAGCCGTGTGAGGTAAAACAGTCGTGCTGTGAAGTAAGCTGGTGCGGTGAATGATGAGGACACGGGGAGCACATTGTTTTCAGCTGGTTAGAAATAAGCGAGATCGCAAGCTCGGTCACACAATTGTAAAAGCTGCGTCCAGGATCCAAATACTTCCACACGTTTACAGCACAGTTATACGTGTTTTGACACACTGCCACTGGTTTTAACGAAGAGGCTTGGAAAGTCGGTCCTCTGAGATCTCATTAGCTATTTCAATTAGCAGACGTGGAAGGTGGGTTACAGGGATTTGTGGCCTCGGGGATGCCGATACTGCCAGGATTGAGCAATTAGGTTTTATGGAGGAGACGGAGTGGCCGGAAGACTACTTCACATTACTGGGTAGGCCAGTATGGATTGTTGATGGTACAAATGAAATCAAAACAACCCATTGAGTTTGTTAGCTCACGTTGCTAGTTTTGTGGCGAACAATTCATCTGTGCATGTCATTAAGTAATCTTTAATTGAAATCTGAAAATGCACTTCCTGTTTGTTGTCAGTTCAAATCTCAGATTACGGTTGTTGCTGGATCAGATACGGCTGCGGCCAGAAGTTAACAGAGATTATATATATCATTCATTAAATTTCCCATTAATTGTATTTTATTAGGGCATGATGGTGGTGCAGTGGGTAGCACAATCGCCTCACAGCAAGAAAGTCGCTGGTTCGAGCCCCGGCTGGGTCAGTTGGCATTTCTGTGTGGAGTTTGCATGTTCTCCTCGTGTTGGTGTGGGTTTCCTCCGGGTGCTCTGGTTTCCCCCACAAGTCCAAAGACATGCGGTACAGGTGAATTGGGTAAGCTAAAATGTCCGTAGTGTATGAGTGTAAATAAGTGTGTGTGGATGTTTCCCAGTGATCGGTTGCAGCTGGAAGGTCATCCGCTGCGTAAAACATATGCTGGATAAGTTGGCGGTTCATTCCGCTGTGGCGACCCCAGATTAATAAAGGGACTAAGCCGAAAAGAAAATGAATGAATGTATGTATTTTATTAAAGTCTACCCCCACCCCAACCCTAAACCCAACCATCACAGTAGGCTTGGGTGGTATCCAAATTTTGATACCGCCAAACCTATTTTACCTCGATATACGGTATTACCATGCATAATATGATGTAATGCTCAGACAGCATCACCAGACTGTTGGCTTGTGCCTAAACCATTCAGAAACTGAATACAGTAACAGTTCTACACATCCATCATTGAATCAGTCCTCAGCACTTCAATAACTGTCTGGTTTAGCTCAGCTACCCAATCCGACCTCCGAAGACTACGTCGAATAGTTGGGACTGCTGAGTGAATCACTGGTACAACCCTCCCTACTCTCCAAGAACTGTACTTATCCAGAGCGAGCAGAAGGGCTGCCAAAATCACTCTGGACCCCTCACACCCAGCACACTGCCTCTTTGAACTCTTACCTTCTGGTCGACGTTACAGAGCACTGTGCACCAGAACAGCCCGACACAGAAACTGCTTCTTCCCTCAGGAAATCCATCTCATGAACACTTGATGATAGTAATTGTAAAACAGACATCACTACTTGCTATACACTTTTATACACTTATTTAACAACATGCATGCCAATTTGCACATAATAGCTGCACATATAACGCTGTATATAGTAATATACCTGTACATACACTTGTCAATCTGCATATCTGCATTCACTACTTACTTCTGTTTTTAAATATATTTATGATCTGTTATACATGTCCTGTCTCTGTAATTCTGTTGCACTGTAGAAGCTTCTGTCACCAAAGCAAACTCCTCATATGTGTGAACATACCTGGCAATAAAGCTCATTCTGATTCTGATTCTGGTATATGCGACCTTAGGATCGAGGTATGTTTGCAAATTGCCTCGTCCGCATTTACCGCCTCTCCCTTCTCATTCGGTCGAAACCCGAAATACTGCCAAACTGTAGAAGCTGTGTCCAGGTCACTTGTTCACTTGGTGCGCGACTCGCCATCTTTCCCCACATCTCTCTTTCTCCTCCACGCTGTCCCGTGATGTCAACCATGCATACGCATTAAATAAATTATATTTAATATTTAATGCTTGTCTCCAATATGAGTGCATTGTTATTTATGACAGTATAACGTTATTGAAACTAGTACCGTTGATATTTTTAGATCCCGCGGTATACCATATTACCGTATTACCACCCAAGCCTACGTCACAGTAACGTAAACACTAGTTGTATCGAGTATTATTTATGTTATCTATTAAATTACCCAATAAATTGCATTTTTCAACGTCTACCTCTACCACAACCCTAAACCCAACCGTGACAGTACTGTAAAAATATTAATTATTGTTAAACTGTCATAAAAAATGCTGCTATATTGGCCATGTATCCTATCTAGACTTTACCTCAGATTACGTCTGTCTGAGGTATTGGGCGTGGCTAATATTCTTAACCACACCCCTCCAACTGTCAGTTTTGACAGCGCTATGACAACAGAAATGGTGAGGAGTCTGTTAGACTATCCGCTCTTACTGAATGAAACGCCTACATTACTACATCCAATCAGCTCGCAGTAGAAAAAAAACAAGCCACGCCCACTGTTTTCTCATTTAATATTCAGTTTCTCTAGGAACTGCGGCACGATACGGAAATAAATGGTCGCAGATTTCGGTTCATGCTGACTTTCTGTATCATCCGGCCTTTTTTTCCTTCAAAAATGGTGTTTTACAAAAAAGGGGTTTAGTTCCAATCCTGCTCCAACACACTTACCTACAGGCTTCAAACAAGCCTGAAGGACTCAGTCAGTCTAATCAGGTGTTGCCTATTCTGGTTTGAAGCTGAACTCCAGGAACCGTTTGTCACCTGTGCATTACAGAAACGTGGAGCATAAACAAAGGTCAGTATCTGTGCATAGAAGTACACTATTTACCATCCCGGTGGTATCTGAATCTAGTGAGTTCCTCAAATGTCGCGTTTTAGTCGAACATTGAATGAGTAGTGAACAAACACTAGACTGAGAGTACTCTGTAGGCGTATTTAAATGTTTACGTTTAGACTGGTCTGCGTGACTGCGTCATCGATCTCTGGCACCAAACGTAAACACCGGCGCGAGTTTTAACGGTCGAAAATGTGAGGTAATGTTAAAGTAGTACAATATTTAACATTTGAGCTGTTTTACAATACAAACGGCAAACGAAACAAAAGTAATGTAACGTTAATGTGATGCGACTTGTTAGACTTTTCTTTTAAAACAGGCCTGTAGTCAGCCTGGTGAAAGGAGATATATCCAACTGCAGACCCACACACGTTTCAGGCACACACAATCCAGCACGCACGATCTAGGCATGGGCGAACTATATATGTTTAATGACGGATCAATCTTCGTCTATTTTTCCTTGTTTAACGACGACTAACTGATTAGGAGCATTATCGCTACCTACTGAATTTCACAAATATGGCCGACGAGACCCTCTGTGCATTCATTAGACTGTGAACAGTAGGGTTTCCCATTTCAGTCATTCATTCATTCATTTTCTTTTCGGCTTAGTCCCTTTATTAATGCGGGGTCGCCACAGCGGAATGAACCGCCAACTTATCCAGCATATGTTTTTACGCAGCGGGTGCCCTTCCAGCTGCAACCCATCACTGGGAAACATCCATACACACTCATTCACTACAGACAATTTAGCCTACCCAATTCACCTATAGCGCATATCTTTGGACTGTGGGGGAAACCGGAGCACCCGGAGGAAACCCACGCCAACACGGGGACAACATGCAAACTCCACACAGAAACGCCAACTGACCCAGCTGAGGCTCGAACCAGCGACCTTCTTGCTGTGAGGCGATCGTGCTACCCACTGTGGCACCGTGCAGCCCATTTCAGCCAGTATTTTATTATTTTATCGTATCAATCATTTTAACATCTGTGCAGTTTTGCAACTCATTCATTCATTCATTTTCTTTTCGACTTAGTCCCTTCATTAATCTGGGGTCGGATTAATATTAATCTTAGCCCCTGCTGGGTCAGTTGGCGTTTCTGTGTGGAGTTTGCATGTTCTCCCCGTGTTGGCGTGGGTTTCCTCTGGGTGCTCCGGTTTCCCCCACAGTCCAAAGACATGCGCTATAGGGGAATTGGGTAAGCTAAATTGTTTGTTGTGAATGGGTGGGTGTGTATGGATGTTTCCCAGTGATGGGTTGCAGCTGGAAGGGCATCCGCTGCGTAAAACATATGCTGGATAAGTTGGCGGTTCATTCCGCTGTGCCGACCCCTGATTAATAAAGGGACTAAGCCGAAATGAAAATGAATGAAAATGAATAATACACGTCTGAGGTGTGGATTATAGCAGACAGACATAATTAAATCTGTAATTTAAGCAGCATAACATCTATATATCCGCTTTGAGCAGGTACAGAGGAGCCTTTGCTCAGTTTCTTATTGCTCTTGTAGATCCGCTCTCAAGGAAACCGAAGCAGTAACACCCATAATCACCAGATGACCAGGACAGTTCACTTGGGGTGTTGTGGTGAGTAAAAGCACATTCCAGACTAAAGAGACAGTTGGCCAGGAAACACTTGAGGTGCTAAGACCGGCTTTAAAGGTCCAGTGAAATGTAAAGTTTTTTAGATGTTACTTTCAGTCATTTTAAGGATATCTATAAGCTAGTGTGCTCCAAAAACAGTGACAATTAGCATTTAGAAAATATAAAACTGATATAAACATCCAAAGCTTGTGGTTTGTCACTTCCGCCTAAATGGATCGATGTTAAACAATCAGTTAATTATTATTCATTTATTCATTCATTCATTTTCTTTTCGGCTTAGTCCCTTTACTAATCTGGGGTTACACAGCGGAATGAACCGCCAACTTATCCAGCATATGTTTTACGCAGCGGATACCCTTCCAGCTGCAACCCATCACTGGGAAACATCCATACACACCCATTTACACTCATACACTGCGGACAATTTAGCTTACCCAATTCACCTATAGCGCATGTCTTTGGACTTGTGGGGGAAACCGGAGCACCCGGAGGAAACCCACACAAACACAGGAAGAACATGCAAACTCCACACAGAAACACCAACTGACCCAGCCGGGGCTCAAACTAGAGACCTTCTTGCTGTGAGGCGATTGTGCTACTCACTGTGCCATCGTGTTGCCCCGTTAATTATTATTGTTTATGGTTATTTTATTTCAAATAACTTTGCTTTTAACTATTATTTAACTATAATAGCATATAATAAATCAATATAGGCAGCACGGTGGCGGAGTGGATAGCACATTCGCCTCACAGCAAGAAGGTCGCTGGTTCGAACCCCGGCTGGGTCAGTTGGCATTTCTGTGTGGAGTTTGCATGTTCTCCCCGTGTTTGCGTGGGTTTCCTCCGGGTGCTCCAGTTTCCCCCACAAGTCCAAAGACATGCGCTATAGGTGAATTGGGTAAGCTAAATTGTCTGTAGTGTATGAGTGTGTGTGTGAATGAGTGAGTGTGTATGGATGTTTCCCAGAGATGGGTTGCGGCTGGAAGGGCATCCGCTGTGTAATACATATGCTGGATAAGTTGGCGGTTCATTCCGCTGTGGCGACCCCAGATTAATAAAGGGACTAAGCTGAAAAGAAAATGAATGAATAAATAAAACCACCCTAACCATTTCCATTTTAAAGTGTGCTATGTTCCGCCCTCTAGTGGCAGACACGAATATCACATTGTAATTTTGGAGTTTCTCCGCTAGATGGCGATCTTGTCCTCTTCCTTTATTGTGAACATATTGTAATGTACAACAACTTGCCATTATCAGTAAATCTTCACATGGAAATTAAAAGAACAGCTGTTCATAAAATAGTAAAATGACTTAGAGATAAAATACATAAAACAATAGATAACTAAATAAAATAAAGGGTCTCTTAAATCCCCTCAAAGAAAGTCAAGTGTAGCCTGCTGAGGAGCATATTATGTGCTTCAGATCATTTCCAAAAGTACAGTTCATGTATCTGACATTGACTAATATGTCAGTTCGGGTTCATATCTACATTACCATGAGAAGATTAGCCAGAACACATCCTGAAACTGCTCATCTGTGTTTATTTAAATGAACAACTCTCCTCAGAGCTCTTGAGTGAAGTGTTTTCTGATGACTCCAGACATCGGAACAGATGAAATCCTGTATGTCTGGATATGCTGTCGCTCCACATTCATTCGGATGACTTCATTTCATTCATTTATGCATGTGTAATATCCTCTACACACCTGTAACAATCAGGAGCAATGTGTGACCATCATTATATAATCAGAATCACAGACTGCTGAATGTTTGTTTCACTTTCAGTATGAGTTTAGTACTGCATATGATCGTAATGACCATAACACTATAGTTTTTCAGTAAAATGGCGGTGCATCAGAGCTTATGTAGCTACACACTGACTTCAAAATGAAACATGATGATGATTATTTATGTATTTTTTATATTTTTATCTTTTTAATCTAGTAGTGCAATAATTGGTGATTTAAATATTATATTAGATATTATAGTACAGATTACCTTTCTCAAACTTTTACTGTAACTCTCAAGCATGCTATCAAAACGTCAATATACATGATTCAACAGGTTGTTTTTATTCTTCTTCATAAGAATGTACACTTTATTTAAAGAAATTTATACTTTTATGGGGCGACACGGTGGCTCAGTGGTTAGCATGTCGCCTCACAGCAAGAAGGTCGCTGGTTCGAGTCCCGGCTGGGCCAGTTGGCGTTTCTGTGTGGAGTTTGTATGTTCTCCCCGTGTTGGCGTGGGTTTCCTCCGGGTGCTCCGGTTTCCCCCACAGTCCAAACACATGCGCTATAGGTGAATTGGGTGAGCAAAATTAGTCGTAATGTGTGTGTGTGTGTGTGTGTGTGTGTGTGTGTGTGTGTGTGTGTCTGTGTCTGTGTCTGTGTCTGTGTGTGTGAATGAGTGTATGAGTGTTTCCCAGGAAGGCCATCCGTTGTGTAAAACATATGCCAGAATAGTTGGTGGTTCATTCCGCTGTGGCGACCCCTGATAAATAATGGACTAAGCCGAAGGAAAATAAATGAATCACAGAATCACACTCATTGGTTTTTCAGTAACATGTAAATGTTATATCTATATTAATCAAAGAATCTTTAAAAGTATTAAGGTTCAACAAAACATGAAGCAGCACAATGTTTTCAACGTTCATAGTAATAAGAGATGTTTTGCTGAGCACCAATATATGGATATAATAAATATTTTGAGCAAGAAGGTCGCTGGTTCGAGCCTCGGCTGTGCCAGTTGGCATTTCTGTGTGAAATTTGCATGTTCTCCCCGTGTTTGCGTGGGTTTCCTCCGGGTGCTCCGGTTTCCCCCACAAGTCCAAAGACATGCGGTACAGGTGAATTGGGTAAGCTAAATTGTCAGTAGTGTATGTGTGTGTATGAATGTGTGTGTGGATGTTTCCCAGTGATGGGTTGCAGCTGGAAGGGCATCCGCTGCGTAAAACATATGCTGGATAAGTTGGCGGTTCATTCCGCTGTGGCGACCCCAGATTAATAAAGGGACTAAGCCGAAAAGAAAATTAATGAATGAATGAATGCAATTGTACCCGCTTGTTAAGTCGTGAGGTATCGGTGACGTATGGAATATTGTTTCCGTGTCCAAGCCGCTACTCATTTGAATTGAGAAAGTATTTGTTTGTGACCACTTTTTAGTCCTATCACATATTAAAGTGAATTTTATATAAAATCATGGTGTACACATCATGCAAACTCCACACAAATGCCAACTGACCCAGCCGGGGCGCAAACCAGCGACCTTATTGCTGTGAGGCGATTGTGCTACCCACTGCGCCACCGTGCTGCCCCCCATCGGATATTAAGCATGGATATTTATATTTCGATCGTGATTTTCGAAAGGATTACATCGCTTTGTGAACGTTTATTATTACCATTTGTTGAGTCTCCCTATAGGCCTCACGGTGGC
The DNA here is from genome assembly GCA_903798125.1 of Danio choprae. Classification (NCBI taxonomy): domain Eukaryota; kingdom Metazoa; phylum Chordata; class Actinopteri; order Cypriniformes; family Danionidae; genus Danio; species Danio choprae. The sequence goes on from CAIGQW010032537.1 coordinate 352,303, forward strand.
GCAGTGGGTAGCACGTTCGCCTCACAGCAAGAAGGTCGCTGGTTCAAGCCTCGGCTAGGTCAGTTGGCATTTCTGTGTGGAGTTTGCATGTTCTCCCCGTGTTGGCGAGGGTTTCCTCCGGGTGCTCCGGTTTCCCCCACAAGTCCAAAGACATGCGGTATAGGTGAATTGGGTAAGCTAAATTGTCCGTAGTGTATGAGTGTGAATGGGTGTGTATGGATGTTTCCCAGAGATGGGTTGCAGCTGGAAGGGCATCCGCTGCGTAAAACATATGCTGGATAAGTTGGCGGTTCATTCCGCTGTGGCGACCCCGGATTAATAAAGGGACTAAGCCGAAATGAAAATGAATGAATGAGTCTCCCTATACAGTTTGATACGGTGCTTGGACCTGGAAGCCGCTTTGGGTGACGTCAAACTTGACAAGTAGATTTTAAGCTGAAAACTTGTATCTTGCAAAATAAGTACAAAAATATGTACTGTCATCATGGCAAAGACAAGAGGAATAAGGTAATAGAAATTAGTAATTAAAACTATTGTTTAAAATGTGTAGAAAAAGATCTCTCTGTTAAACAGCACTTGGGAAATTTTAGAAAAATAATAAAAAGTAGGTAGTATGAATAGTTGACATGCAAATGGAGCACTGAGAAATCGCAGATCTCATTCTGCAAAATTCCCAGTCGCTCTCACTTCCTGCTGGAGATTGAACTTTACATGATGATGACGTCTGTGGATTCGTTATCAATCTCCTGAGATACACGTTGACATTATATACAAAAGTTTATCTAGGATAAAGCAGTTCCTCCATTGGTTTTATCCACTATCAGTCTTTGTTCTGGGATCTTCAGCTGATGGAGGTTTTTCTTGATCTCCTGGGTTCATCGATGAGTTTTGTGGCTGCGAAAGTCAAGCTCACATCTTCTGCTGCAGCTTTCCTGAATGGGAAAACCTCTCTAGTGAAGCGCGTCACAAAGCACGGCATCTGCTTCTTCCCACCCAGTTTTTTCCCTCTGGACTGGAAGTTGTAGGCCACATGGTAGTTCAGTCGAGTCAGAAGTTTGGTGATCTCCAGATCTGGACCTCCGTCGCTTTCCAGCAGATCACAGAGAGTCTGAATCAGCACCGAGCCCAGAGGATGCATGAATGCACCGTAGCCTGAAAACAACACAACAGCAGACGCTGAGCTGAAGAAGAGCTGAAGACGAGCTGAAGAACTAGCCTATAGAGCGCCATCTGCTGTTAAAACTAGCCTAGAGTACCATCTGCTGTTAAAAACTACCCTAGAGCGCCGTCTGCTGTTAAAAATGATTCTAGAGCACCATCTGCTGTTCAAAACTACCCTAGAACACCGTCTTCAGTTAAAAACTATCCTAAAGTGCCATCTCCTGTTAAAAACTAGCCTAAAGCACCATCTGCTGTTAAAACTAGCCTAAAGCACCATCTGCTGTTAAAACTAGCCTAGAGCACCATCTGCTGTTAAAACCTACCCTAGAACACGTCTTCAGTTAAAAACTAGCCTATAAAGTGCCATTTTCTGTTAAAAACTATCCTAGAGCGCCATCTGCTGTTAAAAACTAGCCTAAAGTACCATCTGCTGTTAAAAACTAGCCTAGAGTACCATCTGCTGTTAAAACTAGCCTAGAGCACCATCTGCTGTTAAAAACTACCCTAGAGCGCCGTATGCTATTAAAAACATCTGCTGTTCAAAATTAGCCTATAGAGCGCCATCTGCTGTTTAAAACTACCCTAGAACAACGTCTTCAGTTAAAAACTGTCCTAGAGTGCCATCTCCTGTTAAAACTAGCATATAGAGCGCCATCTGCTGTTAAAACTAGCCTAGAGTATCATCAGCTGTTAAAAACTAGCCTAGAGTAACATCTGCTGTTCAGAACTAGAATATAGAGCGCCATCTGCTATTAAAACTAGCCTTGAGCACCATCTGCTGTTAAAAACTACCCTAGAGCGCCATCTGCTGTTAAAATTAGCCTAGAGCGCCATCTGCTGTTAAAAAC
>CAIGQW010032537.1:417332-436933 GCA_903798125.1 Danio choprae
AAAATATTACTGTCAGCATGGCAAACACAAAGGAAATTAGTTATTAAAAGCATTGTTTAAGGATGAGTTAAACACCATGTACAAAATATTCTAATAAGAATTCAATTATCACAGGAGGGCTAATAATTCTGACGCCAAATGGGTTTAATCTGACCCGCCAGATGATTCTGTATAAAAATGAGCTGCTGTTCCAATTGTGTCCACTGGATGGCGCAATAGCAAACATAACATAATAGCTAAAAATCCAGTCCAGAAGCCTGTATCAGCACCGGTTTGACAGCCTCCTCAGACAGAATGACCACATCTATGCCCTGCTGTAACACACTGAGGTGTTCTCACAAGGAAACGTCACTAGTTTACGTTTTGTCAGTTTAGTGGCTAATTCGTACGAGTTCAGTCGTATGAAAATGTACGATATAAAAAAGGAGGCGTGGCACCCAACCACACCCCTAAGCCCCACCATCATTGGTGGATAAGCAGATCTTACTAAATTGTACAAATGAGATCGTGTGAATTCATATGAATTAACCACTAATCAGAAAGTTACGAATTGCCGTGAGATCGTGTTGTCCTCAGACTCCAGCTTTATGATTTATGTTGATTGTATTAAAACAAAGAAAGCAATCTGAAGTTGTTGTTTGTAAGTTATATATATCATGATTTTATCGGTCCGGCCCACTTGGGAATAGACTTTCCTCTTTGACACCCCTGCATTAGATCATACATTTTTTTTAATGAAATATGACAAAGTACATAAAAGTTCTTAACATATAGCATAAATTTCTCTTCTGTCTAGTTTAAACAAGGCAAAGTCGGTCCAGACGGGAAAGAGCTTCTTCCTCATGAATCCCCCAAAGTGAACGGTTACGGATACGAGGGCGCACCGTCACCCGCTCCTGGTGAGATGACAGAACCACTGCTGTTATTTATATATTTATTAATCATTACCTTCTTAAACATTGTTTTAGCTATATTTATAGTCACATTTTAGTTTAGGTCACAAATACTGCATAAACCATTAGCTACCACTACTAGCTTAATAAATTACTAATTAGCTGTTTATTAATAGCTGGTAAGGTTGGGTTTAGGTTTTGGACAGGATTAGGGATGCAGAATAAGATCATACTTTATAACTACTAATGAACAGTCAATATCTTAATAATAGGCAGGTAACAAGCCAGTAGTTAATAGCATGAATTGTGACCTGAACTAAAGTGTAACCTTTAATTAAACCATTTAAACTGGTTGATAAAATCATGTTAGGTATTTAAAGGGATAGTTCACCCAAAAATAAAATATACTTATTTCAAACCTTTATGAGTTTCTTTCTTCTGCTGAACACAAAATATAAGATATTCTGAAGGACGCCGAAAACCTGCGACCTATTCTATTTGTTTTTTTCCTACGATGGAAGTCAATGGTTACAGGTTTTTAACATTCTTCAAAATATCTTCTTTTGTGTTCAACAGAAGAAAGAAACTCAGGTTTGGAATCACTTGAGGGAGAGTAAATAATGAGTAAATGTTCATTTTTGGGTGAACTATCCCTTTTAGCAGATCTCAAATAGTTTTTTAGCATTGCAGTAATATCCCCCGAATTTTAAAAGTAGTACTGTTTTTCCTTAATGTGTTGTTTTATGTTCCTGAAGGCGTTGCAGAGTCTCCTTTAATGACGTGGGGTGAGATTGAAAGCACCCCGTTTCGTCTGGAGGGCTCAGATACTCCTCTTGTGGAGAGAAGCCATGGTCCATCATTCAAGGTATGGTTCTTTTCTAGTAAACAGATGTATCACTGTTTTTTATGCACCTGTGAATATGAACAAGTTATGAAGTTAATATGAATGTGCCCAAATCTGCGTATTTCTACATGCCCAGTTTCCGGGTGGGCCTAATACTTACTCACCCTCATGTCATTCCAATCCCCCTGAGACATTCATTCATCTTCAGAGAGCTCTCTCATCCTCCATTGATAGTTTTCAGTCACGTGAGCTGTGCAGAGACCTGGCGGGCAAAAATTAATGGGTCGCAATGGGATCTCCATAGAAACACAACACAAACCACTAGGGATGCAGCGAATATTCGGCCATCAAAATTGCAAACAAAGTTGTTAGTATAATTAATGACAGAATTTTCATTTTTGGGTGAACTAATGCTTTAACTAGTTTTTGTGGATGTTTTCAGATTCCAGAGCCGGGCAGAAGAGAGCGTTTGGGACTGAAAATGGCCAATGAGGCTGCAGCGAAAAACCGAGCAAAGAAACAGGAGGCGCTGCGCAAAGTCACTGAAAACCTCGCAAGGTGAAGAAGTCCTACAGTCTGACAGTCTGAGAGTAAAACAATGCTTATTTTAATTTTTTTTCTAGTTTTGAAAAAACTATTTTTTAAATTAAATCCATTTAAAGATTTTTTTGTGCAGTACTTTACACTGGTGGTCCTTTACACTAGTGGACCTTTGCACTAGTGGTCCTTTACACTAGTGGTCCTTTACACTAGTGGTCCTTTACACTAGTGGACCTTTTTATCAAAGCGGACCGGTCAACGCTTGACACTTTTACTGTGGACCGGTGGGGGCGGTGGTTCGTAGATTGCCAGGTGGCCATCAACCGTTTTCTCAGAGGATGACAAGCTGACAAAACATTGCTGTAACTCTGATACAAGTTTTATTTATGGAGAAAGTGACAAAGCACTGCAGTGTTTGGATGTTCTGTGTTTGTCTGAGATAATTAGTCTACCGAAATGTGTATATTCCATACAAGCTGAAGCTGATTGGTTAGTTCTTGTCATGTGACTTGCGGTGCGCTCGCAGCATTCATTCAACTGGGTTCATCTGGAAGGTGCAAGTGCGTCACACCGATTGCATGCGCAAGCCGCGCACCTCCATTGGAAATAACGAACTTGCGCGTACTTTAGAAAAGCGATATGTGAACAGCCCCTAAAGGCGCCGTCATTTGCGATCTCCAGCATTTGATCTTCTTGCACAGACATGCTGGATTCACCTGATTTGTTGATAAATGGGTTTCGGATCTATTCCTTGGTAGTTTGCGGGTCCTTCACTGGGCCTTTTCCCCTAAGCAAAGAAACTTTCCAAAGACGTCTGTTTCTTACTCATTTTGATAGCTTGTGAGTTTAATTTGGGTTTGAAACCACTTGATGGAAAGTAAATATGTAAATTTGTATTAGTTGCCATCATTATACAATGACTTGCCTAATTACCCTAACCTGCCTAATTACCCTAGTGAAGCCTTTAAATGTCACTTTAAGCTGAATACTAGTATCTTGAAAAATATCTAGTCAAATATTATGTGCTGTCATCATGGCAAAGATAAAAGAAATCAGTTATTAGAAATGAGTTATTAAAACTATCATGTTTACAAATGTCTTCTCTCTGTTAGACAGAAATTAGGGAAGAAATATACAGGAAAGCTAATAATTCTGACTTCAGCTGTATATGTTGTGCTGTTTTCCAGCCTCACACCGAAAGGATTGAGCCCCGCAGCTCTGTCTCCTGCTCTCCAGCGTCTGGTGAACAGATCGTCCAGCAAATATACAGATAAGGCTTTGCGAGCGAGCTACACGCCGTCTCCCGCACACAGAAGCCTCGGCTCCAAAACTCCATCCGGAGGCCTGACGACTCTCACACCCACACCCACAAAAACACGCACACCGGCCAGCCAAGACCCGGCCTCCATCACAGACAACCTGCTGCAGCTGCCCAAGCGGAGGAAAGCCCAGGACTACTTCTGAAAACACACACTGGAACATGGCCTGTGTACTATATTTATCTTTTTTTTTTTATTATTAATTTTTAAACCTTGAAAACGAGTGAATCGTCATTGTTTCAGATATGATTTTGGTCAGTAACACTTTACAATAAGGTTGTGTTAGTTAACATGAACAACAACACATTCATTACAGTGTTTGTGTTAATGAGAATACACTTGTTCATTGTTCGTTCATGTTAACCTTACAATAACTAATGTTAACAAGCGTGCATTTGGATGTTAATGCATTGGTAAATGTCGAAGGATGATTAATAAATGCTGTACAAGTATCGTTTGTATTTAGTTCATGTCAGTAAATACATTAACTAATGAAACCTCATTGTGACAGATTTTTGGGTCAGACTTCACAATGAGGCTTCATTAATTAATGTATTTATTAACATGAACTTATTGTGAACAATACAGCATTTATTAATCATAGTTCAACATTTACTAACGCATAATTAATATGCTTCTTAACATTAGTCACTGTGAGTTGACATGAGCAACTTTATTTCCAATAACAAGCATGAATACTGTTATGTATTGCTCATTGTTTGTTCGTGTTAGTACATGCATTAACGAACACGACCATATATTAAAGTGTTTTGTTTATTTTATTTTGTTATATATTTTTATTTTAGCTAGCATACATGCGTTTGATAGTTTCAGACGTCATCACGTGATCAATAAGGCGAATCATTTGATCCACCAGAACTTTCCCATTCTTGATTCATTTTGGATGATTCGGTGCTCCTGAATATTGATCTTGTAAGGTCTCAGGGGCACAATAAAGTGAACATCTACACACATTTCTGCGTCTTTGTGTCCTTTCACAGTCCGTGCTGTGCATTCTGGGATTAAAAATGTAATTCATTTTCTCCATAGGGAAATTTGTTGACTAGTGAACTTTTAAAACGGACCTTTTGAGTGCACCGGGGTTGCTAATAGTGTGTATGTGCATCTGTATACATTTATTTTGTTTGCATAAACTTATTTTTGGGTGACGCCGTGTCTCAGTGGTTAGCACTGTGGCTTTACAGCAAGAAAGTCGCTGGTTTGAGTCCCGGCTGGGTCAGTTGGCATTTCTGTGTGGAGTTTGCATGTTCTGCCCGTGTTGGCGTGGGTTTCCTCCGGGTGCTCCGGTTTCCCCCACAATCCAAACACATGCGGTATAGGTGAATTGGGTAATCTAAATTGTCCGTAGTGTGTATGTGTGTGTGTATGGGTGTTTCCCACTGATGGGTTGCAGATGGAAGGGCATCCGCTGCGTAAAACATATGCTGGATAAGTTGGCGGTTCATTCCGCTGTGGGGACCCCAGATTAATAAAGGGACTAAGCCGAAAAGATATGAATGAATATTATTAAGTACAGAGTAAAGTAACACATTACTTTCATAATGTTTTTTAATAGGTAACAAAATAGTAACAAGTTACTTTTTAGTTTAATTAATTAGATTTAAATTAATTGGATTTAAATTAAAATGAACGTCGTTGAATCCCGCACTCGATGAGAGAATGCAGTGCGAGAGGGGATTGTCTCAATGGACCGTGATTTAACTTTACTATTAAAAAGTACAAAAGTAGCAAACACAATGCTTTAAACCAGAGGTGCCCAAACATTTTCTTATGAAGGGCCAAAAACCAAACTTGATTGAGGGTTGTGGGCCGAAGGTAAATATAGCAAACTGTACTTTATTAAAGTTGCCATGGGTAATTTCTTAATTTATTTCATAATATTTAAAAATGAGCATAAATTACTTTAATCATATTAAAAAATATTTTGGACCAGGCCGTATCCCGAGCTGATGCTGTGGTGGTCATGGAGGAGTGGAGTGCATGAGACTGATTCCTGAAAGGCTACAGTGACAAACAAGTCCACGCTTTGATCCTAGGGGCCAGCCTGACCTCCCGCTGGTGCCCTACCACACCTGCAGCTTTTCCACGATGGACGTCCAGCTTCTCCAGCCTCCGGCGCCTAGACTGCAGCTCCACACAGGAAGTTTGGCCAGAAGAAAATAATGACCGTGCCCAACAGAGCCTGGTTTCTCTCGAGGTTTTTTTTCCTAAACTTCATCAATTGGTGAAGTTTTGTTTTTTTTCCTCGCCACTGTTGCCACTGGCCTGCTAGGATCGGGACTTGTGGAGCTGCGCTTCGGTGGATCTGCTCTTCAGTGTTTGAACTTTCAGCAGTGAAACTTAAACCACACTGAACTGAACTGAACTGAACTGAACTGAACTCTGAAATCTGGACTTTACTAGAACATGTTAAGCTGCTTTGACACAATCTACATTGTAAAAAGCGCTATAGAAATACACTTGAATTGAATTGAATATTACCTAATGAATTATATATTTTTAGTGGTGGCGCAGTGGGTAGTACAATCGCCTCACAGCAAGAAGGTCACTGGTTCGAGCCTTGGCTGGGTCAGTTGGCATTTCTGTGTGGAGTTTGCATGTTCTCCCTGTGTTGGTGTGGGTTTCCTCTGGGTGCTCCGGTTTCCCCCACAAGTCCAAACACATGCGCTATAGGTGAATTGGGTAAGCTAAATTGTTCATAGTGTATGTGTGTGAATGAGTGTGTATGGATGTTTCCCAGTGATGGGTTGCAGCTGGAAGGGCATCCGCTGTGTAAAACACATGCTGGATAAGTTGGCGGTTCATTCCGCTGTGGCGACCCCAGATTAATAAAGGGACTAAGCCGAAAAGAAAATGAATGAATTACATATTTTTTACTTCTTATAATGAATTTATTACAATAAAACAAATAATTCATGTTATAACACAATGGAGTTCAATGCTGTGTACACAAGTCATGTTGCAGTGTCAAGTGACTATTTACATAAAAATCTAAATAATCTGATTCATTTACAACATTTAATGGAAACATTTAATTTGAGTTAGCTTTTTAACAACAGATATTGTCTTTTCAGAAATGACAATATCTGTTAAATCTATAAAAATAAATACCTGTTATTCTCCCTCGCTTCTCAGATGGGGCGGTGGAGGTAAAGTCTAGATAGGATACACGGCCGGCCGGAAGTGCGATATGCACATCAATATAGCAGCATTTTTTACGACACTGTATAACAATAATTCATATTTTTACAGTACTGTGATGGTTGTGCTTAGGGTTAGGGTAGGGGGAGATGTTAAAAAATACAATGTATTGAGTAATTTAATAGATAACATAAAAGTCAGTACAACGTGTTTTTACATTACTGTGACGGTTAGGTTTAGACGTTAATAAAATACAATGGGAAATTTAATAAATAATATAAATCATTTTTGCTAACTTCCGGCTGCAACCGTATCTGATCTAGCAACAACCGACGGTGGCCCAAATCAAATGTTACCATGGGCCAACTTTGGCCCGCTGGCCCTAGTTTGGGCATCTCTGCTTTAAACTTTCATTAATCTGTATACAGTATACGGCATGTATAGCTCTGGCTTCAGGAAGTTCTCACAATATAGAATTACCCTACATTATTAATTTTAAAGTGTTTTTTAAAGGTAAATGATACAGTGTGTTGTTAATTAAGTTCTGAAAGAGATGAGAAACGCAACTCAAAAGGTAATGTAACGCGTTACTTACCATTAAAAGTAACTTAGTAACGCAACTAGTTACTTTTTTGGGGAGTAACTCGATATTGTAATGCATTAATTTCAGATGTAACTTTTCCTAACACTTGTTGTCAAATGTGTAATGTTGGCGATATTCCCTGGAAGCTGTGAAGGAAATGTCACGTGTGTTATTATGAGGAGCGGAAGTAGCGCCTCCTCCTCCGGCTGTGGGCTGGAGAACATGGTTGAGATTGTTTTGATGGGACGGTGGCGGAGCCATCTTGTTTTATATCCGTCCTAAGCCCGTTTACCTAGCAAGAGGAAACAACTATGGAATATAACACTATTTCCCAAACGTAGACGCATGAAATAAAGAAACCCAAGAACCGAAGCTTCTTTATATTCGACGGAATAAACCGAGTGGGCGTTCATTGTAATTAATCGGTGCATTTTCTCTCGCACATTTTCTCCGGTGTAAGATACTATGAATGGAGGATAAATGTTGCCGAAGGCTGACAGCGGTGGTTTTGTGCTTCTCCTCTTCGTTCTGACAGTAACAGACCCGCCACGGACAGGTAAAGGTGTTGTTTTAATCGGTGTAACGTTATTTGCTGAAACGGTGTTTTGCTGCAGTCGGTTTTGCTGAAGCGGCGGAGCTGCGCTTGTGTTCGTTCATGATGAGAAGATCAGCCGCTGAGCTGCAGAGGCCTTTAACTACGTCTATTTTATATTTTATTTGTTTAATTTTATTACCAGTTTGTAGTATATAGAATATAGCAAATTTTTAAACGTTATTTTAGTTAAAAACACATTGCGTCTGTTTATGTTACTAGCTTTAAGCTGTTTATTGCATACCGTATGGCAAGCCGCATTAACATTTATTCACTAAAACTACACAGCGTGTCTGCTTTAATACCTACAGGCTTAGCGCTTGTGTTTACTGTATTTGAAGGCTTCAAGTGTGCTTATAACCTTTCTTAATATAACCTTGTATTGTAAATATATCATAAGTGTCATTGTTTTGAAATCGAGGTTTCAGAAAGCTAAATAAGTAAGCTTTCCATGGATGTATGGTTTGTTATGATAGGATAATATTTGATTGAGGTAAAGTTGGTTTTACCACACTTATTTGAATATTCGGTCAGAAAATAGCATGCAAGCTTGACTTCAAAACAACATTCGCACTATTTAATTGACTGAACAATGTTGTACTTTGATAGTCATTGGCTGCTAATATGATTTCAACATTTGGAGTTTGCAAACACGACTTTTCTGACTTACATTATTAAGGAGCAAGTCCGAATGTGTTGATATAAACCCAACTTTACCTCAACAAATATTTGTCCGAGATGCAACTATTTGAATATCTGCAATCTGAGGATTCAAAAGAAAAACAACAACTAAATATTGAGAAAATCGCCCTTAAAGTTGTGCAAATTAAGTTCTTAGCAAAGCATGTAACAAACCAAAACGGGTTTTGGTTCATTTACACTAGGCAATGTTAGTATCTTCATGGAATAAGATATCTACTTAATGTTTTAATGATTTTTAGCATCATAAAAAAATCCAAAATGTTGACACATAAAATGTTTTTTTTTTCTTATGCTCAAATGCATAAGAAATGACATGAAATGCATGACATATGAAATAAATGCTTTATTAAGTTCTATTTACACTAGGGATGCACCGATACTAGTGGTGTAACGGATCACAAATCTCACAGATCACACTATGGTTTTTGAGTCACGGATCGGACCGTTATTCGGATCAGCAAAAAAGGAGACGACAAATGTCATTTGCTTTTTATTTATACAAAAATATTACTGCAAAAACCATTGGTTTTAACAAACAGAACTTAGCTGTAATTTTAATAAAAATCAAGAAAGATCCAGCTGAAAAAGAGGAAAATATTCAATACGAAAGATGATCTTTGCTACTGTTGCTGATAATGCTAAATATAATAATCTAACATCTTGTACAACACATCATATTTATTGTCAATTATTCACACATTAATCTTCATGCTTCATTATCGGTGGATCATTTGTGAAAACCTATTCAGTGGCATAATTTTGATGGTTGTTTGTCGCCACCTGTTGGTCACACAATGTAACTGCTACAACATTCACCAGCGTCAAGTTCCATTAAACAATTAAACATTTTAACCTTTCCCATAAACATCAGTGTTTATATCTGAACTATAAACTGTTCTCCCAGCGCTTCTCTGCTATTTATTTGTTTGTAACGAACTGAAAAAGTGTAAAAACTGAATCTCTCTCGATCAAACGCAGGTTTAAATGCAGCGCTTCGAAGGATTAATAAACATATGCAAATCATTATCATTTATCATTCATGTTGCGCGGGTTTGAATTGAGATCCCGAACTTTTAGTGTTTAATTGTGCAGCTTTACACTGAACGCATTAATGCAGGCTAAACAAACAGTGACAGAAAACACCTTTAATTAATAACCTAAGAAAGCATTTAGGTCCCACCACAACTTCTTCCGTCATCATTATATTTTACAGGGAAGCTAAAATGCTTTCATACACGTGATTTGAATGACACTGGAAGCGATCTCTCTGCGTTCCGAACTGTGGGTTCGATCCGATACCAAGATTCTGAGTATCGACCGATACAGATCTGATCTCGATACTGTGGCATTTATTTATTTCTTTAAACATAATACAGTTTCTATAGGTCTGGTGATAAACTCAAATAATACATCTCCTTTAGTAAAAATAACAGACCTATAGGCCTACTGTATATGACGGACGACACTATCTAACTAAAAACATAATGCTCGATTTAGAAACGGCAATGAACTCATTGCAAAATGAACCCATTTAATGCAAAACTAAATGCATTTCTCCACTGATTATTTAAACTAATAGGAACAAATAGTCTTGGAGGAAGTTTTTCGTGTGGTCATAAAAGCAGATTGAATTGTGAGTGAATGGAGAATGATTGACAGGCGCAACGGAGGGGAGCGCTGAAGTCAACATGAATTTAAGCACTTGAATATTCATCTATTATTCACGTTAAACTATACAATGGCTTCAATACATTTGGGATATAGTAGGCATACAAGACAACTTTCTAGTGCCTTCTAATAGGCTACCTTCATGGCTTTTGTTGGCTTATAAATTACACAGAATATAGTGCACGCGCAAGATCGGATTTGGATCGGTACCAGCAGTATCGAATCAAGTGTCGGATCAGTGTATGCCTAATTCACACATTTTCTACATGTTATACCTTTTGTTTTCAAACAAACCAATACATTTCTGTTAACTAATAGTCACCCAATTTAGTGATCTAAAAAGGCTTTTGCTAATACAAACTATTGCGCTACATTTTACACAAACTACATGTGATATCTAAATAAATCAGAAAGTTTTGCCTTGACGTCTCGTAATTGTGAGGTGCTTGAGTTTCTGAAAATGTTAAGTACGCTTGGCTTTAGATACCACTCTGAAGTGATTATTAAGGGCTGGTTATGCTACACTTTTTATTTCATTCACTTCCATTCATGCAAATCATGCATTGCGTATTTGATAGTAAATTTAGGCGGCTGCGTCCGAAATCGCCTACTACTCAGTAGGTCCTACATTTGAATTTAAACGTACTACTCGGCCGTTAGAAATGTACGTTCTATGCAGTATGAATGTCAGTAGTATGAATGGAACTCGGACGTTCTACATTCGCCATTTGGTCATCATCACGTGACCTACCTTTGCGTTGCGTCATGGGATAGCGTAGCATCCATTTGATGCGCACTTCAGAATTTCGCCGGAAGTAGTAAGTCACCCGGGTACTTCTCGCATAATGTTTTTCGAATTTAATGAATTCGGACATACTACTCGGTTCACATACTGATTTTAGCATACTATGTAGCATGGAAGTATGTGATTTTGGACGCAGCGTTCAAGTTTGGTGAGGTCAAATTCACATTAGCTGACCAATGGTATAATACAGCGACTTCTTAAAAGAGCACAAACTTTAAACATGCACAAGTAGATTGCATGGTAATTTGATATATGAATTACATTATGACTGTTGGAGTGTCCATAGATATTTTGCTTAGTCAAAGTCTTGTGTGATAGTCTGGAGTTACTATGGCTTAATTTGGGCCATTTTGTGGCCTTTTATATGTATTTGGACTTGAGTTCTGTGCTATAACTTTCAATTACAGTTTTTAACTTGGTTTTCAAAGTGTATTTGACTTTCAAAGATGGTTCAAGAAGAGCAAGAAGAGCGGGTATTGAGACAACCCTCAGTATCTGTTTATTTTACTTCTGTTTATTCTTACATACCATCTGGCAAGCTGCTTTATTCATTATTCCTACATGCATATATTGGTACATAGTATTTGTTTGTTACTAATGTTACTATAAAATCCCGTTTCAGTTTATCTAGAGCTGTTTTTAGATGCTTGTGAATACTAAAGTATACGTTAAAGTATAAAGCACATATTTACATTCATATCGGTGTATATAGTGGTTAATTTGTGTTCTTTCCAATGCATAATAGTGGCATTGTAGGTCTTTCCCTCGCTAAAGCAGTTAGGTGACACAATTTAGTTTTTGGTCCACTTTTTAAATACCTGAAGTTATTTAGATTATTTATTTATTTCACAACAAGGGACAGTGTACAATCCATGATATAAATGTACTCATATTACCCCAAAGGCTAGTTTTCATTAGTCCCCTTGCCAGATCTTTTGCCACTTCTTGCACTTGTATGTTAGGGCTGCACAATATATCGTTTGAGCATCGATATCGCAATGTGTGTGTCTACAATAGTCACATCGCAAGATATGCAATGTTGAGTTGGGATTATAGATGACCAGGAACCACAGGTCAAAACACATGAGATTTGTGGAGACTCTGCCGAATTTAAGCATAACAGAGTGAGAGTTAATCATGTGCATGTGTTTTTAAGGCCTGCCACTATGTAAGCATTTTAAGAGAGCTCAAATCATTTTAATAGCGCATAAAGGACTTTAATAAAGATTAATTTTATTGAACGATTTATATGAAGACTATGCATTGTTAAATTACATTTGATTATTCAATTTTTGTAACCGAATATTGTTAGACTCTCCACAGAAAACCATAAATCACTGTTTATTTCACTTTAATATTGGCTTCATTGTGTTTATGACTGTATTTTGTTTAATATATGTATTTTATAAATTACATAAAAGTACATTTATATTTCACTCCCCTATAAAATCATCCCAATCAATCTAAAGTCATCTGGTGAAATAATTTTTCAATATATTAAATGATATATATCGCAATGTCAAATTTTTCCAATATTGTGCATCCCTATTGTACGTAATGTTTGACATTTATTAAAGAGATGTAGTGGAGCAAGAAGCGATACTTGTAAGATGGATGTAGATACTAATAACTGTACATTTTCATATAAATTGTTGATGAAATTAGCAAGTTACTATGGCTGGGCGATTAACTAAAGCCGATTGTCATGTCCCTTATAGATAGGGTGAGGAGCTCTGTCACCCGGGAGGAGCTCGGAGTAGAGCCGCTGCTCCTCCACATCGAGAGACGTCAGCTGAGGTGGCTCGGGCATCTGTTTCGTATGCCTCCTGGACGCCTACCTAGGGAGGTGTTCCAGGCATGTCCCACCGGGAAGAGGCCTCGGGGAAGACCCAGGACACGCTGGAGAGACTATGTCTCTCGGCTGGCCTGGGAACGCCTCGGGATCCCCCCGGAGGAGCTGGAGGAAGTGTCTGGGGAGAGGGAAGTCTGGGGTTCTCTCCTAAGACTGCTACCCCCGCGACCCGGCCCCGGATAAGCGGTTGAAAATGAATGAATGAATGAATGAACGATTGTCATGCTTTTTATATGAAACAAACGTGAATAAAGTGTGATCAACATTTGGACTGGTTCTAGATGAGTTTGGAAGCAACCCTTAATATTTTAATGCTATTTTGGCAAATCGTTCATCTTACTGAACTATACTCAAAGATCAGGGTCGGTAAAATGATTTGAACTTCCCATCGCTAAAACCAAGCCATAGTTCACTTGCATTCAAAACTGAAGATAATTGAATCAGTCAATAGTGAAATTGAGAATCTTTGGGTCATAATGACAGCTGATAGTGTAGCTTCTCAGTGATATATGGCTCTGTGTAGTAAATGCTGCTACATCTGAAAATACCAACACGGTCTCATGGCACAATTCATAACTTTTAGATTTAGTGAGTAATTTGTATGATCTCGGGCTGCACGATATTGGAAAAATGACACATTGCGATATTTTTTATTTATTCTGCGATATATATTGCGATATGAATGCAATTTCACTAGATGAGTTGAATAAATGTTTGTAAAGAATCTACCGTTTGAGATTGACTGGGAAGGTTCTGTAGGGTAGTGCATAAAATATAATAAACGATCCACGAGCATAGATAAATTCAATAAAGAAAAATATGCTAATTAAATAAACAGATAAATTATAATTAAATAAAATAAATAAACAGTTTTATTGTTTTCCGAAGAGTTGAATGTATTTATGTATACAGTAATTGAATAATCAAATGTAAAATAATACTGCATAGTCTTAATCGTTAATCGGTATTAATTTTTCAAAGTTACAAAGGGTATAATTTCTTATGCCTGAATGCTTTTAAAACCCTCACACGGTCACAGGCCTCAAAAAACACAAGCAAAATGATTCATTTTAATTCAGACTCAACATTGCGTATACTCGCGATGTGACTATTGCGAATTATCACATTGCGATATCGATGCTCGAACGATATATTGTGCAGCCCTAGTATGATCTCATTTGTTGATGGTTGGGTTCAGGGGTGGGGTTTAGTGCCATGCCTCCTTTTTAGAAATCTCACATTTTCGTACAACTGAACTCGTACGAATTCATACGAATTAGCTACTAAACATAAAATAGTTGTGTTTTCCTCGTGAGGTCAGGCTGAAAATACCACATTTAATAACACATTTGTACTCAAAACACACCTCATAGCTTCAGTCGAGTGTTTGCCATGCGACTATCTTTGAGATGAATCCGTAGATGTTGGAATAGCTACTTGTCGTTGTGTTGGAATAGTCATTAGCTGTGTTTCCATCCTTTTTATGTGCATTGTGGATACGCACGTACATGTTTTTTTCTGATGGAAACACAGAGATGCGCATAATTTTTGAAAATGCGCATGAAAAACGCATAACTGAGAAGGAGAAACTTTGTATTCGATCAGAAAAGATGCGCATAAACTACGCTGGAAACACTTTTACCAAACAAATTCCAGTATGCGCATTAAAAAAGGTCAGGTGATTTTGTTATAAGAGATCATGTGATGATAGAAATGTGTGTGAATGGACAAACCAGCAGGCTGAGCACTTCGTAAAACATCTGAAACGTTGTTTTGGTCATTCTTAAACGCCGTAACCATTTCAGCGTTAGTGTTATTATATTATTAATTAACTCCAGAATAGTCAAGAGCGTCTGCGCTCTGCGTCTCATGGCTTCAAGCGCCACCACACGTTCATTGCATGTTGGCATTGTTTTCTAAGGTGCAAGTCGTTTATTAAATTCTCCGGTATTTCAGTGAACATTTGAGCTTCTCCTACCGCAGCACATTTAGTTTTTACTGTTGATATTTGGGACCAGTTAATCTGGAAGTGACAATTTAGTTCTTTTTGACTCGTTGGATTGAAACGCTGCTTTATTTACGTGTCTTTTATGCGATATTCCAGTTTTGCGCATACATTTAATTAGCATTTTTGGATGGAAACATGGCTATTGTCGTGACTGCAATCACAAAACGAATACAGAATTTGCAATACTGTAAAAATACTCAAAGTTTGTCAACATTTTCAAACTATTTTATTTGATTTAGCAAAGCAACACAAGTGCCAATTTCACATCCACAACGAAGCGTTTTCCTCATGAATGCAGAATTAAAGAAAATAAATCACTTTTGTTGTAGAGAGAGAGTCAACTCCAATCCTTTTGGTTCGCATTGTTGCTTTTGGGATGTGCAGTTTAATTCACAGAATTTCTATAAAGTGTTGTTTACTGTACATGTGCATAGTTTATGGGTCACATCCATAACGCATGTTTGTTCATCTCATTTAAACTGTAAAACAGAATTACAGATTGACTTTTTTTGATCCCTAGTTGTTTTGAAAATATAAACAGATATATTCATTCATTCATTTTCTTGTCGGCTTATTCCCTTTATTAATCTGGGGTCGCCACAGCGGAATGAACCGCCAACTTATCCAGCATATGTTTTACGCAGCGGATGCCCTTTCAGCTGCAACCCACTGGGGAACACCCATACACACCTATTAACACTCATACAATACAGACAATTTAGCTTACCCAATTCACCTATACCGCATGTCTTTGGACTTGTGGGGGAAACCGGAGCACCCGGAGGAAACCCACGCCAACACGGGGAGAACATGCAAACTCCACACAGAAATGCCAACTGACCCAGCCGAGCATCGAACCAGCGACATTCTTGCTGTGAGGCGAGAGCGCTATCCACTCCGCCACTGTGCTGCCCTAAACAGATATATCAATGATGTTTAACAGAGCAGGGAATTTTTCACAGCATTTCACACACGGGACACACACACGGACACACACACACATTCACACAAACAGATTTTTGTATATAATATATACAGTTGAAGTACCCTCCTTAATTTTCTTTTCTTTTTCAAGTATTTCCCAAATGATGTTTATCAGATTCAGGAATTTTTCACAGTATTTCCTATAATATTTTTTCTTCTGGAGAAAGTCTTATTTGCTTTATTTTAACTACAATAAAAGCAGTTTTTAATTTTTTTAAAACCATTTTAAGGTCAATATTATTCGCCCCCATGCTAATAATCCTGATCTACAGAACAAACCACTGTTATACAATGTCTTGCCTAATTACTCTAACTTGCCTAATTACCCTAGTTAAGCCTTTAAATGTCACTTTAAGCTGAATACTAGTATCTTGAAGAATATCTTGTCAAATATGATGTGCTGCCATCATGGCAAAGAGAAAAGAAATCAGTTATTAATGAGTTATTAAAACTATCATGTTTAGAAATGTGTGGAAAAAAATCTGTTTAATAGAAATTTGTTGGAAACAAATATACAGGGGGCTAATAATTCTGACTTCAACTGTACGTTCTCTGTGCATTAGTTTTTTACTGCAAATGGTGCATCCATAACACTGTAATTGCTCACTAGTTGGTTTATAAGGAATGAATGTTAAAACAGCTTGCCATACAGTATATATGCCAACCAGTCACAGTCCATCTAGTGTGTCTGGAAAGCCACAGTTCAATACAGAGCAGACAGATTGAGCCGGACGGCGTGTCTGGGACTGATGTTTCTTTGTTAGATTTATTAATCCTGTGTTTATAAGGTGATGCGTAGAAACCCGGTGGATCAGTTAAATAGGACAGTATTTAGGTTAATGGCCTGTGATGTGCTTTTCTGCCTTTAATTTCCATGGGGAAACGCAGGTTATGTGCTCGTCTGCACTTGTTTCCAGGCAGGTTCTGGTGTTTCTGTGAGGAACGGCATTAAATAAACCCACAGCTGCTGTTTGAGCTTTTGTTAAAATGAATATTACACCATCTCTGATGTTAACGCTAATGGAGCGGCATATAATTACTGTAAAATAAACTCAGTAGACGTTTTAGAGTGAGAATACTAATCTCAGCAGATTAAAAATAGACTTTTATTACTTAAACAGAATTTGCCTGTGGCTTGCCTTAGTGTTGTTATTATTATGGTTAACAGAAACTAAAATTTAAATCATAAAACATAATCACAACAAAGTCCATTTAAAAACTAAAGCTAAAGTAAAACTGTTTGCAGTTTATGCTGTTCACACCAGACACGGCATGCGCAAATAAATCACGATATGCGAGCATAAATAGACGTGTGAACAAATTTTGAGTTAACTCGATTCATTTGCACATCAAATTTGCCTCATTCGCACGTCAAATTCACTTCACAATAGACGTGGATTCATGTCATGGGCAGGGCTTCGTTGCTAAATGGCTAACATGGATTTTATTGAGAGAGTAGCTGTGCTTTTTGTGCTTTAGGAAGGCTAAAATACAGCGTAGATTATCTCGCTAACTTCAGTCTGTCAGTGTTCGTCCGCGTCATCGTTTGTTGTCGTCACGTGCCTTTTGTCTTTCTCCCGCCACCGTCATTGTTAATCTGTTCCACCTGTGTTCATCCCTTCTGTGTCATCTGTGTAATCAATCTGTCATCCATATATACCCTTTCGTCTGTGTCCATTGTTGTCCGGTATTTTGATTCGTGTGGGTCTCGTCCTGTGTCGTCCTGTCTTCCCGCATCCAGTATCTGTTCCCCGTAAGTGTTCAATAAACCCGTTTTGTTAATGTATCTCATTCTCCGTCTCGTTCTGTCACCATCCGCCACTACGGCGTTACACAGTCAAACTGACTAAAAATATTAAGTTAAGCTTTGTATAACTCCGAAAATGTAAAGGCAACCTCATTAACTTTGAGGTAAATACAACGTAAGACAGTCTAAATTGATGTACAATTTAGATTGTCTTACATTGTAGTTACCTCAAAAGAAAAATAATTGATAAAAATATGGCAGTAATTTATATTTATTTATTTAGTATTATTTATGTATACTTTTATTCCCTCATCTGTAAGGGGTTAAACCAATGGTCTCAAACTCAGTTCCTGGAGGGCCGCAGCTCTGCATAGTTTAGCTCCACCTACCTCCAACTCACACCTGCTTAGTAGTCTCTAGTAGTGTTGAACTCCTTGATCAGTTGGATCAGCTGTGTTTGATTAGGGTTGGAGCAAAACTGTGCAGAGCTGCGGCTCTCCAGGAATCCAGGTTGAGACCTATGGGTTAAACAGTTGGAGAAGGGGTTGTTCTGTAAAATAAAGAGTAAATAAAAAGTATAAAAGAAAAGAAACCTCATTAAAATAAGTTAAAATAAGCAACATAAAAACATTTATCATGACTTTTTTTTCATATCTTTTTTTTACATTGTAAATCTAAATGAATATTAGCCTAAAATCTTGGTTTAATTAAAACGTGGATTTTTCAACCACCCAAATGGGCTATTTATAATTAGGCCTGTCGCAATAATCAATATATGCACTTATCGCACAACACATGGACATGACATCAATCATTTCTGGTGATGCAATGTATATCGCCCATACATACAAACCAATTCTAGCAACATTTTAGCTGATTGTGCAACATCTCGATCTCTATTGGAGGTGTCAGTGTCAGTATGGTTAATAAAACACTATAGTATTTACTATAAATTCATTCATTTATTCATTTTCTTGTCGGCTTATTCCCTTTATTAATCTGGGGTCGCCATAGCGGAATGAACCGCCAACTTATCCAGCATATGTTTTACGCAGCGGATGCCCTTCCAGCTGCAACCCATCACTGGGGAATTACTATAAATTACTGTAGTATATTTTCATGTGGGTGTCTGACAGCTGCAAAATAGATATGGCAGCAGATATCACAGCCTCTGTTACTCTTTACCTGCACTTTTGTGTTCACATTTATTATTATTTAGGATTTGCGTTTTCACATTCTGAAAATCCAAATCCAATCCAATTCTGATCCAATGCATAATTATTAAACTGACTATGATTAATTGAAATATGCTTAATAATGAATAATATGACGTGTTCTTTGGAAGAGCGTACTTGCATTGTGATGATATTATATATTGTCATTCTGGCATTATATAATGAGTGGCATAAGATGGTCTTAAAATGACAATAATATCGTTTATGGCAATATATTTTGGTGAGATATATTGTACAACAAAAACAGATATCATGACAGGCCTGAAGTTGTTTTGTTCACTCAAAAATGACGCTTGCTGTTTGTTCTAACTACTTATTTATATATATATATATATATATGTTTATTAAGTTTTTGCTTTGCGAAATGATGATGATCCAATGACAACAACAAAAAGCAAAAAAAAAAACAAAACAAGAAGGTACAGTTCAGCTCACATACACAAATAGGGCTTTACAGGTGCACATATACATACATGGGAGTTCAGTAGGACTGGAAAATTAAAAGAATAATGAAGTATTAATAGTAAGTGCAAAACAATCAATAAAACCAACCATGACATTCTTAAATGAATCCTCTTGTCAGGATAGAAGCAATATCAAAATCAATATATGCCAGGAAATGTTCCCAAATTTTATGAAAAACTCCACTTTTATCATGTACAATACA
>CAIGQW010032537.1:449287-462246 GCA_903798125.1 Danio choprae
TGTGTTATGGTTTTTGGTTTTGTCATGTTTTTGGTTGCCTTTGTGTTATGGTTTTTGGTTTTGTCGTGTTTTTGGTTTCCTTTGTGTTATGGTTTTTGGTTTTGTCGTGTTTTTGGTTTCCTTTGTGTTATGGTTTTTGGTTTTGTCGTGTTTTTGGTTTCCTTTGTGTTTTGGTTTTTGGTTTTGTCGTGTTTTTGGTTTCCTTTGTGTTATGGTTTTTGGTTTTGTCGTGTTTTTGGTTTCCTTTGTGTTATGGTTTTTGGTTTTGTCGTGTTTTTGGTTTCCTTTGTGTTATGGTTTTTGGTTTTGTCGTGTTTTTCTTTAGTTTTTTAATGTTTTTTGGTTTGTTTTTTGGTTTTATGTTTTTTACGGGTTTTGTTTTGTTATGGGTTTTGGTTTTGTTAGGTTTTTGCTTTCCTTTATGTTATGCTGCGTTCACACCAGACACGGATGAAGCATCAAGCGCAAGTGATTTAAATGTTAAGTCAATGCAAAGACACAAATAGACATCCTGTGCCGGGATTCACGCGAATGAGGCGGCGCAAATCCCTCAAGTTGGAAAATCTGAACTTCAGCGGACATTTGTGCCACAATAACCAACCATGAGCTTGCTCTTATAGGGGCGTGATTATGACATAGCGCTTGTTGTTGGTGTCGAGAGGGGAAATCCTCCTGCCGACACCGGACAACAGTTCATCAAACTGGGCTCGGCTCAGTCAGAAGCACCGCTAAACTTCCATCATCCAGGTATAGTTTCTGGAGGAGTTTATGAACTCACAGAGCTGGGTGCACCTCTGTAAGGATCTAATGGACTCAGACACGGCGCCGAACAAATCTATGCTGTTTTTCAGCCTTCATAAAGCACATAAAACAGACAGAAGTCCTGTCCATAACTCAAATCCACATCTATTGTAAAGTGGATTTGACGCACAAATGAAGCGAGTAAACTCAAAATGTTCATGTGTCTATTTATGTGCGTTGCGCGTCTGGTGTGAACACAGCATTATGGTTGTTGGTTTTATTTTGTTATGATATGGTTCTTGGTTTTGTTGTGTATTTGGTTTCCTTTATATTATGGGTTTTGGTTTTGTTGGGGTTTTGTTTTTTTATAGTTATTGGTCTCCTCCTTGTTTTGTGTTATGTTTTGTTTTTGTTATGGTTTTTGGATTTCTTTTGTTTTTTGTTTTTGTTTTGTTTTTTTATGGTTTTTGGATTTCTTTTGTTTTTGTTGTGTTTTTTGTTAATGGTTTTTTGTTATGCTTTTGGTTTCCTTTATGTTCTGGTTTTTAGTTTTGTTTTGTAATGTTTGTTTTTTTGTTTTGTCATGTTTTTGGTTTCTGTTATGTTTTGGGTTTCGTTTATGTTATGGTTTGTGATTTTTGTTTTGTTGTGTTTTTGTTTTGTGTTTTATGTTAATGGTTTTTTTTGTTATGTTTTTGATTTCCTTTATGTTCTGGTTTTTAGTTTTGTTTTGTAATGTTTGTTTTTTTTGTTTTGTCATGTTTTGTTTTGTTATATTATGCTTTTTGTTTTGTTTTGTTATATTTTTGTTTTGTTTTATGTTATGTTATATGAGTGAATGTGAGGGTGTATGGGTGTTTCCCAGCATAGTGCTGGGTTGCAGCAGGAAGGACATCCGCTGTGTAAAACATATGCCAGAGTAGTTGGTGGTTCATTCCGCTGTGGCAACCCCTGATAGATCAGGGAGTAAACCGAAGGAAGATTAATGAATAAATGAAAGTTATATTATTATTATTTTTTTCCTTTAAGTACATTACACTATTATTTAAAACAAGTTTGGTTTGTTTTAATGCTTGCAGGAAATGTTATAGAGCAACTTTTCAGTAGAGTGTTTTTGCATTTGGTGTAAATCCAGCATAAGAGACATGTAATCTTCCTCCAAACAGAGAAGTGTCCAAGCGGCTGGCACCATTACGAGAAAACGGCCAGCTGTTATAAAGTCTACCTGCGCAGTGAGAACTACTGGCAGGCGGTGGAAACCTGTCAGAAAGTCAACGGTTCGCTCGCAACCTTTGGCACCAATGAGGAGCTGCAGTTCATCCTCAAGATTGAGGTGGACTTCGACGAGAACGTGTGCGAACGCAAGGACCAGTGCAAGTGAGTGTGAGCGAGAGGAAAACTGAGCTGTTGTTGAATTCTGATGCTTAACGCTGTGTTTGTCCTGCAGGTTCTGGGTTGGATATCAGTACGTGATCACTAACCAGAACCACACGCTCGAGGGGCGCTGGGAAGTGGCTTATAAAGGTTGGTTTAATGTTTGCTGCTTTGAATTTTGCCAAAGCATGTTGGTATTTGAAAGCATCAAATCAAACATGTCCGTAAATCATGTGTATATTTAGTGTACATTTATATGTATATGGTGTGTCTGCTCCTCTTAGGGTCCATGCAGGTTTTTCTGCCTCCGGAGGGTCTTGAAGCCCTCGGTGAAGCCAATCCCACCCAGGACAATGTTTTCTGTGCTCAGCTGCAGCGTTTCCAGATCAAGAGCATGAACGAGCGCGGCCTACACAGCTGGCATGCAGAAAACTGCTACAAGAAATTCCCTTTCCTCTGCAAGAGACGTATGTAAACGCATATACACACACACACACACAGACACACAAATTGAATCAAGTTAAATGGCTTGTAATGTTAAATGGCCTCGTTTTCACTGAGTGGTATGGTTCAGTTCGGTTCTGTACGGGTCAACATTATCAGGCTTATGTCTCCACTGTGAAATTGTACCCTGGTGTACGACAGAAAGTTGCTGTCGACATCAATCTCGCTAAAAGAAATGTAAAAGTAAAGCTGTTCAGGTCGTTCACATACCATATGAGAAGCACTTTTCACAAACCAGATGCTTTATACACACAAATACTTACACTCAGTGGCCACTTTATTAGGTACATATTACTAGTACCACAATGGACCCCCTTTTGCATTCAGAGCTGCCTTAATCCTTTGTGACAGATTCAACAAGGTACTGGAAATATTTCTCAGAGATTTTGGTCCATGTTGACATGATAACATCACGCAGTTGCTGCTGATTTGTTGGCTGCACATCCATGATGCGAATCTCCACCACATCCCAAAGGTGCTCTATTGGATTGAGATCTGGTGACTGTGGAGGCCATTTGAGTACAGTGAACTCATTGTCATGTTCAAGAAACCAGTCTGAGATGATTCACGCTTTGACATGTTGCATTATCCTGCTGGAAGTAGCCATCAGAAGATGGGTACACTGTGGTCATAAAGAGATGGACATGGTCAGCAACAATACTCAGGTAGGCTGTGGCATTGACACAATGCTTAATTGGTACTAATGGGTCCAAAGTGTGCCAAGAAAAAATATCCCCCACACCATTACACCACCTCCTCCAGCCTGAACCGTAGATACAAGGTAGGATGGATCCATGCTTTCATGTTGTTGATGCCAAATTCTGACTCTACCATCCAAATGTCACAGTAGAAATCGAGACTCATCAGACCAGGCTACGTTTTTCCCAATCTTCTATTGTCCATTTTGGTGAGCCTGTGTGAATTGTAGCCTCAGTTTCCTGTTCTTAGCTGACAGGAGTGGCACCCGGTGTACCTAATAAAGTGGCCAGTGAGTGCATGTATAAATATTAATTACTAACCTTTCTACGAACAGGATTTGATTATATAAAATAAATAAAACATATATATGAACACATACAGACCCTTGCGGTCTCCAAAATGTTACCAATTACAGAAAAATTACACACAGTGTACATTATGTATTATTACGGTGTATTGTCTTGGCTGTGTATTGAAGAATGGAGCTTCCTGTGTTTTCATTCTCCTGGTTTGTTGCACGAGCTAGTGACATATCTCTGTGAACCAATAGTGTTTAGCCTCACGTTTAGCTCCTCCTCGTTTGGTCCCATTCTGTTGTACTAGTACCCTTTAGAAAGGGTACCCAAAAAATGGTATGGTACGGTTCGCTCTTTGGTACCTTTTAACAGTGTAAACAGACAAAAAATGTAGTGAACTGTACTGTATCGTACCGCTCAGTGGAAACAGGCCATAAATGAGTCAGAAGTGAATAATGGCATCAGTATCACTCTCTGCTGTTCTCTCGCTCTCCTACAGGACAGACGTGTGTGGACATCAAGGATAACGTGGTGAACGAGGGCTATTATTTCACACCTAAAGGTGATGATCCATGTCTGAGCTGCACGTGTCACGACGGAGAGCCGGAGATGTGTGTTGCGGCTCTGTGTGAGCGTCCACAGGGCTGTCAGCACTTCCGCAAAGACCCCAAAGAGTGCTGCAAGTTCACCTGTCTGGACCCCGGTGCGTTCAGCAGCTCATCCTATCGCTGTTTTACTCCGTGTGTTAGTTGAGGATTATTCAATTAAATTCAAGTTTATATCTATAGCGCTTTTTACAATGTAGATTGTGTCAAAGCAGCTTAACATGTTCTAGTAAAGTCCAGATTTCAGAGTTTAGTTCAGTTCAGTTCAGTGTGGTTTAAGTTTCACTGCTGAAGGTTCAAAAGATTATGAGCTTTAAAATCAATATAGGACTTTAAACTACACATGAAATTAAAACTAACTATATTGATTTTGTTAGCTCACAGTGCTAGTTGTCATTAAGAAAACAAAAATAGTTTGCCCTTGTAATCTTTAAGTAAAATCTGAAAATGCATTTACATTAAATTCTCAGATTAGGTCAGTCTGGGGTATTGGGCGTGGCTAACATACTTAACCACGCCCCTCCAGCTGTCAGTTTTGACTACAAACAGAAATGGTGAGCAGGAGGAGTCTGTTAGGTTGTAATAACTCTCCCCAAACACTTTTCCCCATCTTTATGAATAAAACGCCTACTTTACTACATCCAGTCAGCTCGCAGTAGAAAAAAAACAAGCCACGCCTACTGTTTTCTCATTTGATATTACCTTTCTGTAGGAACTGCATCAGTTCTCATGTCTCACCACTAGGTGGAGCTGCTCTGCTTTTTCTGACTGTAAATTTAGAATCTGCTGGAATGTTTGGAAAGGCAAAATACTAAATATAGTAGCTGTCGTTAATAGATTTATCTGGGAAAAAAGGTTGATGTAATTTAAGGTTACCAAAAGACTAATTCTTCAGTTTACCATTCTGTTATTGTCTTTTTTATTATTTATTCTTTTTTTATTGTATTTAAAGTATGTTTTTATTTTATTTTGAACAATTTATTTAAATATGTAATATTTTAATATAATCCAAATGCTACATATTATTTACAAATATTGAATAGTTTTTAATTTAGTTTAACATAAAACAGGAATATAAATAATAATAAAACTAAATAAAAAACCATTCGTATTAATAATTAAAAATTTACATTTCATTTATTTATTATTTAGTTATTTATATTAAATATTATATATGAGATTTATATTTCTCTGTTTTGAGCGTTTAAACATTGGTTTCAGATAGTTAGGAAGACACTAATCTGGGGTAACCACAGCTGATTGAACCGCCAATTTATCCAGCATATGTTTTACGCAGCGGATGTCCTTCCAGCTGCAACCCATCACTGGGAAACATCCATACACACTCATTCACACACATACACTACGGACAATTTAGCTTACCCAATTCACCTATAGCGCATGTGCTTGGACTGTGGGGGAAACCCGGAGGAGCACCCGGAGGAAACCCACGCCAACACGGGGAGAACATGCAAACTCCACACAGAAATGCCAACTGACCCAGCCGAGGCTCGAACCAGCGACCTTCTTGCTGTGAGGCGATCGTGCTACCCACTGCGCCACCGTAGAACAACTAAAGCGCTGTTTAGTTTTTAGTTTATGATTTTAATATAGTTTTTCAGTATTTATAATTTAAAGGTCCCATGAAGTGCTTTGAAATATGCATTTTTTATTTGATGTTTGACGTAATCTCCCCCGAAACATGAAGATAGGGTGGGATATATAGTAGCTCCTCCCCTTTAAAAAAAACAGCCAATAGCATTTTGTTTTATCACAGCTCTGCCAATGAGGGTGGTTTAGCTCAAGCACATCAAATAAAAAGCAAATGAGAAGAAGGGGGAGGTGCATGTCAGATACTAGAGAGCATTTGATTGGTCAGAAGATTTGATGAGACACTGAAGTGTGAGTATGTGTGTGACACGAATAAAATCGTTGATCCATTTAGGCGAAAGTGACCAACTACAAGCTTGACATGTTTATCATGTTCATCATGTTTATATCCTCTAAACACGTATTTTGACACTGCGCACTAGCTTATAGATGTCTTTAAAAACTAACAATACTGATACTAACGTCTGAAAAAAACTGTATTTTAATTGCATGGGACCTTTAAGTAATTCTTTCTAGCATTTTCTTTCCAGATTTAATAAGTTAACTTGTTTCAGTTAGTTAGCAGGACAGTGTCAAATAGTTGTTGAATTGGTTTGGGATACACATTATGCTCACAAAAAAGGTTGCAAAATGTGTTATCCACAGATTTATTTATTTATTTATCTATCGGTTTAGTGAAGTCAGAATTATTCGCCCTTCTGTTTTGTTCACAGGAAACTTTTGTCTTCTGGAGAAAGTCTTATTTGTTTTATTTCAGCTAGAATAAAAGCAGTTTTTAATTTTTTTAAAACCCATTTTAAGGTCAATATTATTATCCCTCTTTAGCAATATTTATTTCGATTGTCTAGGCAAGGCAAGTTTATTTTTATAGCACATTTCATACACAGTGGCAATTTAAAGTGCTTTACATAAACGGGAATAAAAGAGAGAAGTATAAAAAATAAAAACAAATAACATGAAAACAGATAAAAACAGATTAAAATGTGTTAAACAGGTTATAAAAGAATGAAAAAGAAAACAAACACATAATAGTGCGATCTGTGGGACGTAGCACAGTGCTCATTCAGAAAAGGCACAGCTAAACAGATGTGTTTTCAGTCTGGATTTGAATGTGCCTAATGTTGGAGCACATCTGATCATTTCTGGAAGCTGAATCCAGCAGCGGGGGTGCAGTAGCTGAAGGCCGATTCACCCTGCTTTGACTGAACTCTTGGAGTTTCTAGTTTATATGATCCTAAAGATCTGAGTGATCTGTTAGGTTTATATTCAGTGAGCATATCTGTAATGTATTGAGGTCCTAGGACAGGTGTGATGTGCTCTGATTTTCTGGTTCTGGTCAGGATCCTGGCCGCAGCATTCTGGATGAGCTGCAACTGTCTGACTGTGTTTTTGAGAAGGCCAGTGAGGAGTCCATTACAGTAATCCACCCTGCTGCTGATAAAAGCATGAACAAGTTTCTCTAAGTCCTCACTGGAAACAAAGCATCTAATTTTTGCAATGTTTTTGAGATGATAATATGCTGATTTACTTACTGCTTTGACATGAGTATTGATCAAACCTACAGAACAAACCACTTTTATACAATGACTTGCATAATTACCCTAATTAACCTAGTTAAGCCTTTAAATGTCACTTTAAGCTGAATACTAGTATCTTGAAAAATATCTAGTCTAATATTATGTGCTGTCATCATGGCAATGATAAAAGAAATGAGTTATTAAAACTATTATGTTCAAAATGTGTTGAAAATATTCTCTCCTTTAAACAAAAATTGGGCAAAAACATACAGGGAGGTAGTTAATTTTGACTTCTACTTTAGTATGTGGTGTATATTATGCAGTGAACAGTGGCTAGAGACCTGTTTCTGGTGTGTTTTCAGACGGCAGCAGTCTGTTTGACTCGATGGCCAGCGGGATGCGTCTGATCGTCAGCTGTATCTCCTCTTTCCTCATCCTGTCTCTGCTGCTCTTCATGGTGCACAGACTGAGACAGCGACGGCGCGAGCGAATCGAGACCCTCATCGGAGGAAACCGTAAGCAAACCTGCGTCAATCTGCAATATAAAAGGACATAAATAATGTAGATCTTAGGCCATGATGTAAAGCAGAGTGGATTATAGTCTGATCATTTAACAAACTGAAGTGCATTGGTTCACACACTGTTCAGAGGTGGTATTTAAGACGTTTGTCAGGTTTTTGTCCTCGAACTGCTCCTGTGCGTAGCACTAGTTTCTCACACATCTCATCCAAAGCCTTCAGTTGTGTTTTGATGTGATTTTTGACTGTTTATAGGCTTTAAAATAAATGAAATCATTCAGCGCAGTGATATGGAGCTGTAATGCGCTCAAAACCTGCTGGAACTACATTAGCTGTGCGTTTATCTGAGAATACAGCACACCTTAGGATGCTTATCAGCCAATCAGAATCAATCATTCACCAGGCCTGTAGTATAGATAAGGAATAATTGATGACATGGCATTGAATTATTAGAAAATAATGCACACTACCTCTACACTTATGTAACGGTAGTATGTAGTTACATACTTATTGTATTCTTAAAAATAAAATGTCACTATAAAATGAAGGAGATCCTGTGAACTGTACATTTGTTGGAATTAATTCGGGTTCCAGACTAGCTTGAGCTTGTCAAATATAACTGTTTTCCCAGGACAGCTCTCAGGCTGCATTGTTTTTCTCAAGCTGAGTGTTGGTTTTCTGTTGTTGTCAATGGTAGTGCCATGTTTTTTGGGTGCCGGCAGCGTAGCAAGGAAGGAAAGTAGTAGAGGAAAAACTTTCCAATTAAATTTCAGTTTCACAGAGTTGTTATCATCAATCAATTAGGAATCAAACAGAAAACCAAGTCTTGACATTAAAGGGCACCTATGATGAAAATCATCTTTTGTAAGCTGTTTGGACAGAACTGTGTGCAGGTATAGTGCGTCCACAATCATATTGGGGTGATATAAAGACAATAAGTCTCTATTTTAAATTTCCTGACGTTAAAATAGGATCCAAATCCCTCCCATTTTGAGGCCGACCTCAACGTGACGTAGGAGTGCGGTTTCCCCGCCCACCGAATTGATTGACAGACGCGTATTAACATGACTCCATAGTAATGTGTATAATCATATCAACAAGACAGAACATGCACAAAGCAACTGGGATTAAAAGATCTGTTCAGCTCTCTGTGATCATCAATCATCATCAAATGTGATCAAGAATGAGTTTTACAAGTTTAAAACATGTTTAAAACAGCGCATGTTTGTAATGAATTACAGCGATTTACTTCAGCTTTACTTTATCCACAGCCGCATAACATCATGGATATCCATACAGCAGTGGATATTAACATGTATCCTAACACATTGTAATGACATTGTGAGTGACTCATCCTTGCAGAAAGGCTTGAATTAACTCCACAGCAAATACATCAAATAATCATTGGTAAAGTTCTTACTGTAGTAAGAAACGTAACAAACGTCACGTGAGAGCTGCTTCATGTCTGTCTGTTATCTGACACAGCTGAGGCGGAGATTGAGGCACACTCTGACAGGCACGTGGGAACTGTGGGCGGGGAGAACCAGCATTAAAGGCACAGGCCACAAAAACAGCTTCATAGTGTTCAAAGCAAAAAATCCAATTTTCTAAAAGGTATAATAAATAATCTGATGGGTGTTTTGAGATGAAACTTTACAGACACATTCTGGAGACACCAAAGGCTTATCTTAAATCTTGAAAAAGGGGTAAAATAAGTGCCCTTTAATAGGGGACCATAAGTCCATCATGAAAAACTACATTTGCATTGTGGCTAAATACAATATAGTCTTTCCCTAAGTTTGTAGTCTGTATTGACAAGGAAGCAATTGTTGAAATGAAATGTAGCCTCTAAGGCTGTTTACACTAGTACAAACTAGTTTCAAATGATGTTTTAAAATGAAAATGCTCCTTCATCCACGCTGGCGTTTTCACTGCCTGAAAGTGTGGAGGCCAGATGTAGCTATAACAAAACGAATGTGTTGTTTATTTTATTTATAATTAGTACTTTTTATTTTCTTCAATGATTCAACAGTACCACCAGTTTACAAATCGTTTAAGCCATTTTTAACATCCCCTCTCCCTACCCCACCCCGTTGGCTGCTATCATAAATCCAATAAACAAAACAAGCTCAAAATAAAATAATCTTACTTTTACTATGTGTCTCACCACAAATACACTATTTAGCCTCCTCCAAAAATGCCTATTTCCCCTCCTTCTCTGATACACCTCCAATTTAACAAGTAATGTTTTTTTCATTAGCTAAAAGTAATGAACATATCACTGTGTCACTGATGTGTATATAAATCACAGCAGGTTCAACTCTCTCTTCAGATCCTGTAAGCAGGGTTGTATTAAAGCACGTGTTTAAATGCTGTTTTTCTGACTCGCAGTGCATCATTTTAATCTGGGTCGGCGGGTGCCTGGCTTCGACTACAGACCGGATGCGTTCGGGACCGGCCTGACGCCTCTGCATCTCTCAGATGATGGAGAAGGAGGAGCGTTTCACTTCCAGGAGCCTCCGCCGCCTTACGCTGCTTACAAATACCCAGACATCCACCACCCTGACGACCCGCCGCCTCCATACGAGGCCTCCATCAACCCCGACAGCATCCTCTACATGGACCTCGGTACGCCTCTACAAACATATCAATTCATCATTTCTCAACCTTTTTTTAATGAATGTTAAAGGCACAGCATGTCTTTTCACCACTAGAGGGCGCATGTTCACAACAAACAAAAGCACAGTTAATTGATCACCTTAAGACTAACAGTGTGCGCTAGCAAAATGAACATTGTACAGGGTTTCTGCAGGTTTTATGAACTAAAGAAAATAAAAAGTGAAAGCAATATGGCTATATTTTGAGAACTACATATTAGGGCTGGGCTGATAAAACGGTATTGGTATTTATTGACCGAACACCATTGTCAATAATGATACAAAAAAAAGTTTGGTATGAAGTTTTATTATAATGTATTGGCTGAGCATTCACCTAGCAAGGAATGCCAATTATCGTAGGGTTATTTCTAATTGAGGTGCAGGGCTTGTGTGCGCAAACAGTTAGCAACGCGCTCATGGTCTGCAAGTAGAGCACATGACGCACTCGCATTTTTCAGGCGCACCTAGTTGAATGCCGCTAGCGCACCACAATTCATGTAACTAGAACTAATCAGCTTCACAATTTGTATAGAAAATATACACATTTCAGTAACGGCAGACTAATTACCTAATTACAGACAGAGCACCCAAACACTGCAGTGCTTTTTGATTTTCTCCATCAATAAAACCGTAGAAACGGTTGATGGTCGCCTCGTTATCACAGACACAAGAGGAGCACGAGCGCAAAGCACATTGAAAAACACACCGCACACTTGTCATGTGCTTTTAGATGCAATATGTGAACGGACTGTGGTTGGGTTGCGTCATCGTTACCTCAGGTCAGAATAACAACACACGCGAGAACACGAGTGCCGTGACTAGCAGCAGTGAGGAGATGGTAAATAAATAAGGATATAATGAAGTCGCCACAGTGGCTTTTGGTTTTGGCTTTTCGTGTGCATCCCAGCCACGAGCTCCCCATCTGAATGATTTTTTAGCATGGTGCGTAATGTAGTCATTCAACTTCACAATTTGTAATGTTCAATATGTATTTGAATAATGAGGGTTGGTTCCTTTACTTGAAAGCTCAGATTTGATTATCATAATTAGTTTTGTTTACAGAGTAAGAGGTTTACTGTATTATTATTATTATTATTATTGTTATTATTACTGACACCTTACAGATGTTGGTCCACCTTCACCATTGCGCACACTTTGTAACATTTTATTTATCAAGTTTAAGAGTCTCTTTAACATATGTTTATTATATTATAAGACATGAGACGAGATATTTTTGTTAATTTTATTTTTGTTATTGACTATTAAAACTGTTTGTCTTAGTAATGTTGGTAAATTAATATAAAGTGGTTTAAAAAGCCCAATGTTCCTCAATTGATTGTAAAAACATATTCAATAATTTTCGATACAGAATGATATGAAACATTATATTGTGATCATTTGTTTTGCTGTGTGGCCCAGCCCTACTACAAATAATGTCTGGGGAGCACATGAAGAGATGTATTTACAGCAGCATTTCTAAGTAAAAACTGATTTGACTTCATTTTTTATTCATTTTACATAAAGTATGCTAAGTCTTTAATGCCTCTAATTCAACCACTTACCATGGTAGTCAAACCTGTTGCTGTAAATACAGCTCTTTATGTGGACTCTACACATTATACATAGTAAAACACATGCACGTAACACATGTATTATACCCCATAAAATATAAAATTATTTATTAATTAAATATAAAATTAAAATATAATACATGTATACATATATTATATACATTGCACTTAAAGCTAGTATACTAAATACTAGTGTCTTGCAAAATAACTTAAAAATGTTATGTACTGTCATCAAGGCACATACACAATACATTACTTATTAGAAATTATTATTTGTTTAACTATTAATTTTCAAAATGTTTATTTGTAAACAAATTATTTTTACAGAAGGTCTAATAATTTTGACTTCAACTGTGTGCGTGTGTGTGTGCGTGTGCGTGCATGCGTGCGTGCGTGTATACAGTGGGTACCTAAAGTATCCAAACCCCCTTAAATTTTTCACTCTGTTATATTGCAGCCATTTGCTAACATAATTTAGGTTCATATTTTCCTCATTAATGTACACACATCACCCCATATTGACAGAAAAACACAGAATTGTTGACATTTTTGCAGATTTATTTTTAAAAAACTGAAATATCACATCGTCCTAAGTGTTCAGACCCTTTTCTCAGTATTTAGTAGAAGCACCTTTTTAATCTAATACAGCCATGAGTGTTTTGGGGAAAGATGCAACACGTTTTTAACACCTGGATTTGGGGATTCTCTGCCATTCCTCCTTGCAGATCCTCTCCAGTTCTGTCAGGTTGGATGGTAAACGTTGGTGAACAGCCATTTTTAGGTCTCTCCAGAGATGCTCAATTGGGTTTAAGTCAGGGCTCTGGCTGGGCCATTCAAGAATAATCCAGCTGTTGTGAAGCCACTCC
>CAIGQW010032537.1:477480-487909 GCA_903798125.1 Danio choprae
ATTAAAGCATGTTAATATTAATATTTAGTCTCATTTATGGACAATAATCAATTAAAGCATGTTAATATTAATATTTAGTCTCATTTATGGACAATAATCAATTAAAGCATGTTGACATTTATTAGTTTTATTTAGTCTCGTTTAGGTAAAGCTTAAGAACAGAGAATAGTGCTTCAGCCTTTTTCTGAAACCTGGAACGTAATTCAGGTCTGAAGGGTTAAATATAAATGACACTTTTTAACCCAACATTTGGGGTTATCCATATTTGACCCAACACTGAGTTAAAACAACCCAACATTTCTTTTTAGCCTTTGATTTAAATTGAATGAATATTCGATAACGATATGAATATTCGTCCGCAGACTTTTGTTATGACGAGGATCACTGTGGTGAGTTCTTTAAGCTAAAGGAATCATGTGTTATTCAGAAGCGCTATTATTTTTGTCATGATATAAATCAAGGCTATATTGTTGTTGTCAGATCCGTATGCATGGGGAGACAGTTATCCTTCCTGCCATCCGCTTCTGGAGAGCCATCATTCTCCTATTAACCTGGACCATCATCTGATGAAGAACCACTCGCTGGACTCTCTGCAGCTCCATGGCTTTAATCTGACTCATAAAGGTCAATGGTGGCTGACAAACCAGGGCCACTCGGGTACGGGACTTTATATTTGTTTTAGTTTTCCATTGGGATTTTGGAAAAGTCTTTATTAAAGCATTGTAAGCCATGAGCAAAGCCAGACAGAGTCTCCTGACATTTCTTTTTTATACACATTTTATAGAAAATCTGTGCATTAATGCAGAATTATTTAATGTTTTCATTCATTTTCCTTTGGCTTAGTCCCTTTATTCATCAGGGGTCGCCGCAGCGGAATGAACCGCCAACTTATCCAGCATATGTTTTACGCAGCGGATGCCCTTCCAGCTGCAACCCAGTACTGGGAAACACCCATACACACTCATTCACATACACTATGGACAATTTAGCTTACCCAATTCACCTATAGCGCATGTCTTTGGATTGTGTGGGAAACCGGAGCGCCCGGAGGAAACCCACGCCAACACGGGGAGAACATGCTAACTCCACACTGAAATGCCAACTGACCCAGCCGGGCGTCGAAACCAGCGACCTTCTTGCTCTGAGCCACTGTGTCGCCTCTTAATGTTTTCATTTTGCTTAATGTTTGTTTGATTTAGATATAGATTAGATCCCTTCTCATATGATATGTCTACTAAAAGACTGAACATATATCTATCTTCACAAACTGCATTATGCATAAATCATACAAAATTTAGCATTTTTGTTCAATGATATTACTGAAATTAATATAAAACTGAATAAATAAAGATATTTACACACATTTAAATAAGCAAATAGACTCAATCAGTGGTCGCCTCACAGCAAGAAGGTCGCTGGTTCGAGCCTCGACTGGGTCAGTTGGCGTTTCTGTGTGGAGTTTGCATGTTCTCCCCGTGCTGGCGTGGGTTTCCTCCGGTTTCCCCCTACAGTCCAAACACATGCACTATAGGTGAATTGGATGAAGTAAATGAGTGTGTGTATGGATGTTTCCCAGTGATGGGTTGCAGCTGGAAGGGCATCAGCTGCGTAAAACATATGCTGGATAAGTTGGCGGTTCATTCCGCTGTGGCGACCCCAGAAAAATAAGGGACTAAGCCAAAGGAGAATGAATGAATAGACTCAATGATGGGCTAAAAAGAAATCTGTGTGGGTCTAGCCATAAGCCAAAATCTGATTTGAAGCAAAAAATAAAAAATGTTCATCAGAAGGTGGACCTTAACAGCTTTGATGAGGCACTGTGAATGAATAAACATGATACAATAATTATATCTACAACATTTGAAGTGTATTGCTCAATATGTAAACACTCAAATCCATTTAAAAGCAACAGTTTCACCCAAAAATAATAACTCTGTCATCATTTGTATCATTGAGTATCATCTACTGAACACAAAAGAAGATACTTTGAAGAATGTTGGAAACCTGTGAAAGATTACACATTTCTTTAAATATATAAATGATGTTTTTACATTGTAAGATGCATTCTGAGGGAGCAGGTTTGACGGCCTGCGTGCAAGAGACAGTATCATTTATCCACTGTAATGCAGATTATAAATGACAGGCCCATCAGGTCTGACTGCCTATGTGTGAAATACAGTATCATGTCTCCATAGTAATGCATATTGTCAGTTCCAGGTCTGGCTGTGTCTTTTGTCAAACAAATGGCCGGGTGATACTTTCAGGCAAGGCCCTGAAAACAAGATTTCTTTACTAAACCTGTAACGGCCCACTAAAGTGTGTATTGAACTGTGTGCAAGCTGCAGTAGTAAAGAGATTCTTTCGATGAACGTCACAGCGACGGTGTGTTGTTATTAAAGGATTCTGCTTTGAAGATACCCAAAAATCCTCCTGGTTTTAATAATAATAATAATAATTCCTTACATGTATATAGCGCTTTTCTAGACACTCAAAGCGCTTTACACATTGGAGGGAATCTCCTCATCCACCAGCACTGTGCAGCATCCACCTGGATGGCGCGACGGCAGCCATATTGCGCCAGACCACACACCACACTCCACCTGATTGGTGGAGAGGAGACAGAGAGATAAAGCCAGTTAAGATATGGGGATGGCCATGATGGACAGAGGCCAGTGGGCAGATTTGGTCAGGATGCCGGGGTTAAACCCTCTACTCTTTTTCAAAGGACATTATGGGATTTTTAACGACCACAAAGAGTCGTGACTTCGGTTTAACGTCTCATGCGAATGACGGCACTCACTGAGCAGTATAGAGTCCCCTTCACTATACTGGGGCATTTGGACCACACAGACTGCAGGTTGAGCACCCCCTGCTGGACTCACTAACACGACTTCCGGCAGCAACCTAGCTTTCCCATGTGATCACCCATCCAGGTACTGACCAGGCGCCGCCCTGCTTAGCTTCAGTGGGTGACCATGTGAGAGTTGCAGAGAGCTAGCTGTAACCATTGACTTCCATAGTATTGCTTTTCCTACTATGAAAGTCAATGGTTATAGATTAAATGGCAGAATTTGTGCCAGAAAAATGACATTAGCGGCTGTAGAGATAATTCCACCAATCAGAGAGCCTCAGTGATATAACATTGCACTCCCATAAAGCACTGATAGCGATATAATTGAATCGGTTTCCCTGTGCTTTCTCTATTGTTTTTATTTAGATTTTGTCATTTGCAATGCTTCAGGTGATTGTGGTTCCTTCTTTCTGAGTCTTTACTTTTTGTTGATTTCTATAAACCTTTTTGCTTCGAATTAAAGTTTGCAACGCTATGATTGTTCTCAGATAATTGTTTTAATGGCTTATAACACTTCAACAAAGACTTTTTAAAGGTCCTGTGACATTAAAATCTATTTTTATTAGATGTTTGTAGCAGTATGTTAGTCTTAAGGAAGTCTATAAGCTAGTGCGCTCCAAAACAGTGACAAAATTCATGTTTAGAAGAGAAAAACAACCAAAGCTTGCAGTTTGTCACATCCGCCTCAATGGATTGATGGTTTTTGTGACATCACCTCATACTTCAATTTCTCATCAAATCTTCTGACCAATCAAATGCTCTCTAGTATCTGACATGCCCCGCCCCCTTCTCATTTGCTTTTCATTTGATGCGCTTGAGCTCTGCCACTCTCACTGGCTGAGCTGTGATAAAACAAAATGCTATTGGCTATTTTTTAAAGGGGAGGGGCTACTATATGCCCCGCCCTCTCTCAATTTTTCAGTAGCGATTACGTCAAACATCGAATTAAAAATGCACATTTCTAAGCACTTTACACGACCTTTAAATATCCCCTGGGGGAAATTAACGTGGACAATAATGCAATTCATTGACTTTTAGAGAGTTGTTTCTTCAGGAAGTTGGAACGATCTATGGCTCCACTGTTTCTAATCTGAGTTGTGTGTTTGTGTGCAGTTGTGCTGGAGGTTGGGGACGGTATGCAGGTCAGTGGTGGAGGTCTTCCTGCAACTTATCGCACCTTCCAGCTGCATTTCCACTGGGGAAGCGTCTCCTCAAATGGATCTGAGCACACCCTCGACCACCTCAGGTTTCCTATGGAGGTTTGTGCCTTCGTTTGGTCAATATCTAAAATCTAAGCTAACCGTTATATACAGTTGAAGTCAGAATGATTAGCCCTCCTGAATTATCAGCCCCCCTGTATATTGTTTTCCCCAGTTTCTGTTTAATGGAAAGAATATTTATCTTAGCACATTTCTAAACGTAATAGTTTTAATAACTGATTTCTTTTGTCTTTGCCATGATGACAGCACATAATATTTGACTAGATATTCTTCAAGACACTAGTATTCAGCTTAAAGTGACATTTAAAGGCTTAACTAGGTTAATTAGGGTAAAGTTTGACTAATTAGGCAAGTCATTGTATAACAGTGGTTTGTGCTGTAGACCAGTGGTTCCCCAAGTGGGGATCGGGACCCCTGAGGGGCCACGGGACAATGACAGGGGGTCGCTTGGTGATTTTCAAAAGTCAAATAAATTGTATTAAACTATTAGAATCACCATATTTTATCCATAACCCACAGAAGATAAAAATAGTAGTTTTTAATAATAAAAAAGCAACAACATGCAAATGAAAAGCCATCAGCCTTTTAATAATTTTTTCCTAGGATTGGTGTGTTTACGTTAGATTAACATCACAGCAATAGCTTCAGCCGCAGCAGATTGATTTTATAGCACCAGGTTAAACTCTCTGACACCTTTATGGCAATCAAATACATTAAAAATAAATACAGGCCACAACTGAACATTGAGAATGATTTCTGAGTGGCGGTCTCGGAAATTAAACCAAGGATAGACTTGTGCTGAAAACATTGTCCCCACCAGTATCTTTAGCTGAGGGTAATATTAAATTATACAAATAAATAAATGACTATAAAAATGATATAGTTGTTAGACTGTTGTACTTTTTTGTGGTGTCAATATAATTGTGTTTATATGTGCGCAACGTTTGTATATTTATAACCACCTCCGAGGAGTTTGGGGGTCGCGAGTCACTGGCATTGTTATTTTAGGGCTCGTGGGCTGAAAAGTTTTATGACCTCTGCTGTAGACAATCGAAGCAAATATTGCTTAAGGGGGCTGATAATATTGACCCTAAAATGTTTTTAAAAAAAATTTAAAACTACTTTTATTGTTGTCGAAATAAAACAAATAAGACTTTTTCCTGAAGAAAAAATATTATAGGAAATACTGTGAGAAATTCCTTGCTGTTAAACATCATTTGGGAAATTGTGGAAAAGAAAAAATGGCGGTGAGTAATTCTGACTTCAACTGTACGTTACATTGTTCAATGTTGTTTGTGTCCAGATGCACATAGTCAACATCAAATCCACACATCCAAACTTGACGTCCGCACTTGAAGACCCAACTGGCCTTGCTGTGCTTGGAGTATTTGTTGACGTAAGACGCAGCTCTACCTGAACGAGTATCTCATCTCTATTTAATCAGCATCACCCTTATCTTTAATACTCCACCACAGGTGACTTATCTGCACAATGAAAACTTCCAGTCCATCTCAAGTGCACTTCATTTTGTTGCCTACAAAGGTCAGCTAAATGCTGTTTTTTTTGTTTAAGGATTACAATATATTTGGAAGTTTAATCCATATATTTTAATTTTCTTGAAGGACAAACAAAGTCAATCAAACCATTCCCGTTGGTGAACTTGTTACCCCAGAACAACCTGACGCAGTATTATCGTTATCACGGCAGCCTCACAACGCCACCCTGTTCAGAGGTGGTTTTGTGGACCATTTATGAAGTGCCTGTGTATATTTCATGGGCTCAGGTAAGTCATCTTAAAGTTGATCAAACTGCTTGCATCACACGCTCTTTACGCATAGTCAAGTTTATCCATGAATAGTAATATCCAAGCACTGCTTCTTGAAGCCTCGAAACCATTACGAGTCAGTGTTTCGAAGCACGTATCAAATTGGCAAGGTCACATGATTTCAGTAAACCGGGCTTCGTTACATTCATTCATTCATTTTCTACTGCTTTTCCGGGGCCGGGTCGCGGGGGCAGCAGTCTTAGGAGAGAAACCCAGACTTCCCTCTCCCCATACACTTCCTCCAGCTCCTCCGGGGGGATCCCGAGGCGTTCCCAGGCCAGCCGAGAGACATAGTCCCTCCAGTGTGTCCTGGGTCTTCCCCGAGGCCTCCTCCCGGTGGGACATGCCTGGAACACCTCCCTAGGTAGGCGTCCAGGAGGCATCTGAAACAAATGCTCGAGCCACCTCAGCTGGCTTCTCACGATGTGGAGGAGCAGAGGCTCTACTCCGAGCTCATCCCGGGTGACAGAGCTCCTCACCCTATCTATAAGGGTGCGCCCTGCCACCCTGCGAAGGAAACTCATTTCGGCTGCCTGTATCCGAGATCTTGTCCTTTCAGTCATGACCCAAAGCTCATGACCACAGGTGAGAGTAGGAACGTAGATTGACCGGTAAATCGAGAGCTTTGCCTTTCGGCTCAGCTCCTTCTTCACCACAACGGACCGGTACATCGACCGCATTACTGCTGCCGCTGCACCAATCCGCCTGTCAATCTGACGTTCCATCCTTCCCCCACTCCTGAACAAAACCCCAAGATACTTGCACTCCTCCACCTGGGGTAAGGACTTTCCTCCAACCTGGAGATGGCAAGCCACCTTTTTCCGGTGGAGCACCATGGCCTCGGACTTGGAGGTGCTGATTATCATCCCAGCCGCATCACACTCGGCAGCAAACCGCCCCAGTGCATGCTGAAGTTACATTATTAGTGTTTTGAAACTTTCGAAAATTGAATGGTTCTCCACTGGGGGGCGATCTGAGTAATATCATAAATCCACGTGTATTGTGTAAATTAACTCAGATTGCCACAGTGGTGAATCGCTCAACAGGTTTCATTGGTTCTACCTGGTCTCAGATCAGTTTAACTAGTTTGCAAGTCTTTAAAATGTATAAAAGAACACATATTATGCAGTAGGGGTGTAACGGATCACGTGACCCGCGGATTAATAACTTTTTTTGAACTCGTAGGTTAATCCAACATATGTAACAACTGCAGAGAGATCGCTTCCAGTGTCATTCAAATCACGTGTATGAAAGCATTTTAGCTTCCCTGTAAAATATAATGATGACGGAAGAAGTTGTGGTGGGACCTAAATGCTTTCTTAGGTTATTAATTAAAGGTGTTTTCTGTCACTGTTTGTTTAGCCTGCATTAATGCGTTCAGTGTAAAGCTGCACAATTAAACACTAAAAGTTCGGGAACTCAATTCAAACCCGCGCAACATGAATGATAAATGATAATGATTAGCATATGTTTATTAATCCTTCGAAGTGCTGCATTTAAATCTGCGTTTGATCGAGAGAGATTCAGTTTTTACACTTTTTCAGTTCGTTACAAACAATTAAATAACACAGAAGCGCTGGGAGAACAGTTTATAGTTCAGATATAATCACTGATG
Source organism: Danio choprae (assembly GCA_903798125.1). Classification (NCBI taxonomy): domain Eukaryota; kingdom Metazoa; phylum Chordata; class Actinopteri; order Cypriniformes; family Danionidae; genus Danio; species Danio choprae. The sequence goes on from CAIGQW010032537.1 coordinate 484,992, forward strand.
TTTATGGGAAAGGTTAAAATCACCGTTTAATGGAACTTGACGCTGGTGAATGTTGTAGCAGTTACATTGTGTGACCAACAGGTGGCGACAAACAACCATCAAAATTATGTCACTGAATAGGTTTTCACAAATGATCCACCGATAATGAAGCATGAAGCTTAATGTGTGAATAATTGACAATAAATATGATGTGTTGTACAAGATGTTAGATTATTATATTTAGCATTATCAGCAACAGTAGTAAAAAAGATCATCTTTCGTATTGAATATTTTCCTCTTTTTCAGCTGGATCTTTCTTGATTTTTATTAAAATTACAGCTAAGTTCTGTTTGTTAAAACCAATGATTTTTGCAGTAATACTTTTGTGTAAATGGAAAGCAAATGACATTTGTCGTCTCCTTTTTTTGCTGTTCCGAATAATGGTCCGATCCGTGGATCCGTGGAATGGTCTCAAAAACCGTAGTGTGATCCGAACTGTAAGATTTGTGATCCGTTACACCACTATTATGCAGACACTTAATATTTAACGATATTAGATGATAAGCTGAGTGTATTTATAGTTTATACTTTACATTTAAAGTTCGTATTGTGTTTATAAAAAAAAACAATAACAATCTAATGTAAGCTTTTGTGCTGTCGAATGTTTCGAAACAGTGAATCGTTTAACGAAGCAATTTTTCCTAAGCTTCGATTCTCTCCTAACTCATTATTATAAGTATACATATAAGCGGCAACATCCCGCTGGGTTTCATCAATAGCCTTGCATTTACTAACACAGACTATATCTGAAGTATTTGGAAGTAGTTAGTGTTTTCCTCCTGTAGAAATACATCATAAGAACAATGTTTATTAGCTTTATGCATTACAACAGTGTTTTTAAAGGACTAAACACTGTATTGGTATAGTACACAACCAAGCACATGTGGTCAGAACACAAACGAGTCGCAGGTAATGATGTATTAAGTGTTTCTCTCCAAGAAAATCCCATCTAAGCAAAATGCTAGCAGGCATCTGTAGCTCCGCTCACACTCTGCCTCTTTGAACATTTTCGGTTATCCCCAGTTGGTGCGATGGCGCGCGAACAAAATGGCGAAGGTTGGCCACACCTACTTGTAGCTTCATTTGTGCTCTTCAGAAACCTATGGGAGACGTCACGGATACTACGTCCATATTTTATACAGTCTATGGTATTAACATACACTTCCAATAACGGCCGAGCAACAGATGGCAGATGCTATGAGAAATGCAGTCAAAATTGGCAATATGTTTAACTCTAGCTAAATGAATAACATAATATTACATCTGAAAACATTATATTGTCTGTTAAATATTTGTACCTTTATTAGCAGGGCTTGACAATAAGGACTGCCTGATAGCTCGGGGCCAGCTTGCGAGACGCTCGGGCCTGTAGACAGGATCATTACTGGTCTGATCAGGCCAGTGCTGCCTTGTCACTAAAGTTTAATTTGGCTGTGACTGTTTGTCACTTGCGTGCAAATAGGGTGCTTTTCACACCTAGACTCGTTTCGGAACCGGTCTCGTTTGCCCTGTTAGCACGGTTCATTTGGCATATGTGAAGCCCGCAGTTATGCTGGATCCGTGCTGAAACAATCGGTGCCTGAATGAGGTGGTCTCGGCTCGATTGAAACGAACTCTGGAGCAGATCGATTGTAGTGAGAAAGCAAAACGATCCAACAGACTAACAAACCAGGCTATATCACAGTGTAATCTATATCACAGGCTATTACATGTCCATATATACGACTATATGAAGAGAGAATGATGAGTAGCACGGGATGTCATTCCTACCGGTAAATGTACGCTTCATTACGAATACAAAAGCTGTTATTCGTTAGGAAAATTGACAGAAATTACTATCTGGCAATATTTCCATATTTTAATCTTATAATATTTTGTATTAGGCCTATTGTTTTGTTCATTTCTGCACCGACACCTCGATAGAAAGACATTGATTTGCTTCATGATCAGACTGCAGTCCCGCTTCATCTGTTATTTCTCTCTATAATTTAAGTCTATAATGCATAATTGTGGCCAACGATTTTTTAATAGACTGATTAATTCAATAGATAGATTTTTACAAAACTTGACTACTGAATTGAGGCTATGAGAAAGTCTGACCTCTCTGATTTTTATTTGGTGACTATGTCTGTGGGTGTCAAAATTAAAGTGCACATTATTGCTTAATTTAAATAATATATATATATATAGCTTTTTTATTTTATTATTATTTTAGATATTATATTATATTATTCACAATTGTATTTTTTTGAATTGTCAGTTGTATTTAAAGAAAAGTTATGCTGAAGTTATGTTAGGCTTTTGACACATTATTTAAAATATATGGCTAGGAAATAGCTATTAACTTATTGTTTTGGTGGGGCAAGTAAAAATCTGAACCCCTGGCCCCAATTGGGCCAGTAGAAAAAATCCTTAGCGTTTAACCCTGAGTAGTAAAACAAGAACACATTTTTCTTTTAAAAATACAACACAATGCTCGCTTACAGAGTGCTGCATCTACTGCAAGAATAATATTGCCCCATATTACATTACATCACAACAGGATTTCAGATTTTATGCAAGAGTTCTGTACTGCAGAATATGTTGTTTGCAGATTTTCAGTATGTTTATGAAGAAATCATTAAAGTATATTGTTTTGCTTGTTTTTTGGTCAGTTCGAGCAGTTTGTAAGCGGGATTTATTCCACGGAGGAAGAAGCAGAAACCCAGGCTCTTCTGCATGACAACTACAGACACATTCACCCAACCTACAGTCGACCAGTGTACGCATCAAAAGATGCCAAGCTGCTCACCAATGGAGTTTCCTCTCTTGCTGGTTTTAATTCTGTGTTTGTTATTGTATATCTACTGTTAAACATTTAGCATTTTGCATATACAGTC
>CAIGQW010032537.1:487919-521428 GCA_903798125.1 Danio choprae
TTAATGAGTTTATTTCTCCTGTCATAAACACAAAAGAAGATATCTTGGAGAAAGCTGGAAACCTGTAACCATTGACTTCCATTGTGTTTGTCTTTCCTACTATGGAAGTCAATGGTTACAGGTTTTGAGCATTCTTCAAAACATCCTCTATAGTGTTCAACAGAATAAAGAATCTCATAAAGGTTTGAAACCACTGAGTAAATAGTAAGAACATTGTCATTATTGGGTGAACTATCCCTTTAAACACTTTTATAATACGCCAAATGATAGTGTACATGTTCAGTGTACAAACAGCCCCGTTTAGCTTTACAACCAAACTATCAAACGAGATATACATGTTGTATTTTCCCTCAGTCATTTTTATGAAACAGAGGATTCATCCATCAGAGGATTTCCTCCAGTCTTGCACAAAAGCCTCTTAAAGGGATTTCAACTGATACCTAGTAGAAAGACTGAGTTTTAGCTCACTGTATAGATTTCATGCCACAAGTGGAGCTAATAATATAATAGAATACCTTATAGTCACTGTACACGTATACAATGTACATTATATACACCATTTTGAGGGATGTAAACAAAAACAATGGTCCCAAAGTATTTCCTGTTTTACATGTATAATTCCTACAGCTTCCGAGAATCCTAAAGAGAGCCTCATATTGATAAATAATGTTACGAGAGCAGTTTTAACATTAGGTTATGATTGAACTGCCTCTTGTTACAGTTATGAAATAGTTTGAGAACGAGCAGGAAATGTTCATGGGCCAATGACATCACCACATTGAAATGGTTTATACATGTGTGATGAGATTAAGTGCATCTCACTACTCGGTGCAAACATGTCAATATGTCCTTATAGTACTAAACAACAAGTTACAGTAAAATAATAACTGTAGATGATAAATAGTAGTGCCAAAATAGGGGATGAGAGGGGGGTAGGGTGTAATAATGCGCATGCACCTCTGATAGTGTTATAATCATTCTGTGAAAAATACAAACTTACCTCAGGAGACAAACTAGTCGATGTACAGTTGAAGTCAGATTTATTAGCCCCCCTGTAGTATTCAGCTTAAAGTGACATTTAAAGGCTTAACTAGGTTAATTAGGGTAAAGTTAGGGTAATTAGCAGGCCCACACAGAATCTGCACGTGCAGAAATCCGCCGATTTTCAGCCCATCATTGAGTCTATTTATTTGCTTGTGTAAATATGTGTAAATTCATATTTATTCAGTTTTTAAAGTACTTTCAGTACTAATATTGACTAATATGAAAGAGTTCATTTGATTTATTTACAGTACAGCCGTAAAGTCATATTTTCTGTCTTGTAGTAGATCAAATATATACACAGCAAAAGACGAGTGTTGAATTAACTCTCACAGAGTTGATTTCAACACTTTTTATGAGTTTATATAGCTCCACACTCTCTGGAGTTAAATAAACATTATACAAATACATAAAAATATAACACTAAAGGTAAAGTTGTTTTTTTGACTCCCAAAAAGTGTTAAAACAACTCTAAAATGTACTTACCACTGAAAACTACACCATGCTGTTAATGGCGATTTCTCTCAGAGACAGACTAACTTGAAATGCGTGGGGGGCTGGACGCTTAGGCGGAGTATCATCATAACTCCTCGTGGGAGTTAAAGTAACTCTGATGATCAACTCCTTTAAATGACTCCAACACTTGACACAATTCTACATTATATGTGTTTAAATTACATTTTGAGAGTTGAAATTAACTCAGAAAGATTTAACATCGAAATTTCAACTCCCCAGTTTTTGCTGTGTATGAGACTTTCTTTGTTTACCAAATAAGCGGATCTAGATGGATTTGCATTGCAAACATTAAATAAAAATGTAAAAGGTATTATTATTATTTTTTTTCATATATTAAGTTTAGTCATAATCCTGCATAAATCCGCAGATTTATACTAAATTCTCAGCAGAAATGGCACTAAATGTCCGCAGATTCTGTCTGGCCCTAGTAATTGGGTAAATATTGAACAACAGTGTTTTTTAGACAATCAAAAACGAATAATAATCATAATAATCATAATAGGGGGCTAATAATATTCACCTTAAAATGCTTTTAAAAATAATTATAACTGCTTTCTTTCTAGCCGAAATAAAACAAATAAGACTTTCTCCAGAAGACAAAATATTATAGGAAATACTGTGAGAATGTCTTGACCGTGTTAAACCTCATTCGGGAAATATTTGACAAAGAAAGTTCACAGGAGGGCGAATAATAACCGTGACTACAACTGTATATACAGTAGCAGAGCTAGCAGTAGTTTGACTCAAGTCCAAAGTGTCGTTTTTACAAATGATCAAGTCTTGAGAAATAAAATGTCATTGTTTTCAGTGTGTGTTTGTCTATTCTGACTGGTTCACTCACACAAGCAGGTTGTTGTAGTGGTCAGACCCTCCACGTCCTGTTACTGACACTGGGATGCTGCTCAATCACACAAAGAGCCCTTGTTTCGAGGTTGCTAGGTTTGCTAATCCAGCCGGTGAGGTCATTCCCTGGTGCTCTCTGACAGAACAAAACAGTCACTATTTCAGCCTCAGATTGTGAAGTGGAGCTCGTTAAAAGATTACCTGCCAATAAATGATGGCGCTTTAGTGAAGCTGGCAACACTTTACAATCCCTTTTAAGCTTAACTACACTGTAAAAAAATAAATGCTAATTAACAGTTAGCGTATTTTACAGTTGCTTTCTGTTTATTTACGGTTGTGAGTTGCATTATGGGATGTCGATCTCTGCTCTGTCGACTTTTGGTGTTGAAAATTCATCTCTACAGTTTAACAAAGTGACTTTTATTGACATTTTAGTCGTTTTAAATAATATAATGTATAAAAAATAAATAAATGAGTCTGTAAAATAACAGAAAATGTGCTGGCAGTTTATTACAAGGTTTTTGTAGCGTAATATACAACACCGACCCAGACAATATAGCACTTTAATCTATTAAAAATGTTCATAAAAGTCACTTTTTAAGGTTAGAAGTCGTCAGAAGGAAGATCATAATCCCACAATTCATTAGCAGAAATAAACAGGAAAAAAATCAATAAAAATACATTCACAAAATATGGAAATTTGCTAATTTATGCATATTTTTGACAGCGTATAACATAAACTGCATGTTTTTTTTCTTCTTTTTCTCTTAACATGCTAGCTAGACAAATACATTTTATCATTATTATTTTTAAGTATTACGCTTTAAACGATATATACACTATATCACAACTAATGATACAAATAAATAAAAGTCTTACAATTATAGACAAACAGTAGACAAGAAATAGACCACAAATGTTATTAGTACAATTTTAAAACCAATAGTACAACGTTGAATAATATTCATTCATTTTCTTTTCGGCTTAGTCCGTTTATTAATTTGGGGTCGCCACAGCGGAATGAACCGCCAACTTATCCAGCATATGTTTTACGCAGCGGATGCCTTTCCAGCCGCAACCCATCACTGGGAAACATCCATACACACTCACACATTCACACACATACTAAAAAGCTCATCAAAGTGAGCATTGCAATGGACTGGACGGGTCTGGTAAAGGCAATGCTATAAAAATGTTTTGCAAATATATATATATATATAGTTTTTTTTGTTTGTGTTTTCTAGATTCAAAAAAATATTATAGGAAATACTAGGAAAAATAATATGAACAAATAATAATAATCCATTAAACATCACTTGAACAATATTTTTAAAAGAAAAGATATTACACACACACACACACACACACACACACTTGTATATTTATATTATTTAATCTATAATCATTTATATACACATATCATCTTTATTTGATATATTATACATAAAGCTAATTGTTTTCTGGGTTGGTTGTCCCACGAGAAGCTGAACTGGACCCCAGCCCACCGTCACCCACCAATTGAAGCATCACCACTTCACTTCACTGAAGAGTGAGAGATCATTGGGCAGGGATTCGCCATGGTCAGAGTGACTGAGCTGAGCGAGGGCGAGCGAGAGCATCACCCCACCTGACACCACGGGTCCTTCCCATAGATATAGTGTGGGGGAACGACACTCAACATCACCATCCAGACAGAGACCCGGGACAAACTCAACACCTAATGCAGGATTTTCCATGATTAAAAATAAACCCGGGCTAAGCATAGAATACATCTAATAAGTTGGCTGAGTTAGCCAAGTGTGTTAAATTGACTCATTTTAATGAAGTGGTTTAAACAAGCAGCAAGAGGCATTTTTGAGTGAGTGTTTACTTTACAATATGGATGGTTTTAGGGCTGCACAATATATCATTTCAGCATCGATATCGCAATGTGATCCTTCGCAATAGTCACATCACAGGATACGCAATGTTAAGTGTGTATTATAATTCATGTTGTTGATGCCTGTGATTGTATAATGATGTTAAAAGCATTCTGGTATAAATAATTGTACCATTTGTGACCTTAACTACGGTTCATTTTATTGAATTATTTTTATCATTCAGTTACTGTACTTGAATACTGTTGGACTCATGATAAAACACTTTATTTCCATTGTATCCTTTTCTTGATTGCATTTAAAGATTGTTATGCGTGGAAGTACTCACAACACATACAGAAATGCACTGCAAACAGCACAGACCACAACGAAAACGTGTTGCGGGACCCCAAAAGGTTGATAGATTATTCCATTTTATGGAGATGCAAATAGTAAACTCATTAATTCATCCATCTCTGACTAAACATGTGCATAAACATACTCATTCATTCATTTTCATTTCGGCTTAGCTCCTTTATTAATCTGGGGTCGCCACAGCGGAATGAACCGCCAACTTATCCAGCATATGTTTTACGCAGCGGATGCCCTTCCAGCTGCAACCCATCACTGGGAGACATCCACACACACTCATTCACACACATACACTACTGACAATTTAGCTTACCCAATTCACCTATACTGCATGTCTTTGGATTGTGGGGGAAACCGGAGCACCCGGAGGAAACCCACGCCAACACGGGGAGAACATGCAAACTCTACACTGAAATGCCAACTGACCCAGCCGAGGCTCGAACCAGCAACCTTCTTGCTGTGAGGTGAACGTGCTACCCACTGCGCCACCGTGAGGCCCTAAACACTCACAACACACGCAAATACAGAAATGCACTGCAAACAGCACAGACCACAGTGAAAATGTGTGACCCCAAACAGTTTATAGATTGTTTATTAGATTTTATGGAGATGCACTCCCACTGCAGCTTCATCCCAATTGATCTAACATTATAAATTCTTTCCAAATAGAGATATTAAGTCATATTATGAAATTATACTCGAATATATAGCCTTATTGACCACTGTACGTGCTGCTGTAGTTCTATAGTTGAATTAAAAGTGATTCAGTATAATGTAGTATTTACTTTAATGCTTGTAAAGCAAATTTTAAGCCCAACAGGTTAGCTAGAGGACATGTTTAAAGACCAATCGTTTGATTCTGGCTCTCAGCGGTCCAGAGGGAAGCTGAACTGGACCCCAGCCCACCGTCACCCACCAATTGAAGCATCACCACTTCACTTCACTGAAGAGTGAGAGATCATTGGGCAGGGATTCGCCATGGTCAGAGTGACTGAGCTGAGCGAGGGCGAGCGAGAGCATCACCCCACCTGACACCACGGGTCCTTCCCATAGATATAGTGTGGGGGAACGACACTCAACATCACCATCCAGACAGAGACCCGGGACCAGCTGAACACACATCAGATGTAATCAATTCACCTGCTAGGTTCTGATCTGTATCATTATGTATCTTTATATATTGTTATTCTATTATTGTTGCTATTTTTATATTATATTATGTTAGTTTTTTGCATGTAATATATATAAATATATATACAGTCTTTTTCAAATATTTCCCAAATGATGTTGAACAGATTCAGGAATTTTTCACAGTATTTCCTATAATATTTTTTCTTCTGGAGAAAGTCTTATTTGCTTTATTTCGGCTAGAATAAAAGCAGTTTTTAATTTTTTAAAAGCATTTTAAGGTCAATATTATTAGCCCCCTTAAGCAATATTATTTCTCGATTGTCTACAAAACATCATAATACAATGATTTGCCTAATTTAACTTAACCTAGTTAAGCTTTTAAATGTCACTTTAAGCTGAAGATTTAAGAAATATGGCTTAGTCCCTTTATTAATCTGGGGTCGCCACAGTGGAATGACCCGCCAACTTATCCAGCATGTTTTACGCAGCGGATGCCCTTCCAGCTGCAACCCATCACTGGGAAACATCCATACACACTCATTCACACACATACACTACAGACAATTTAGCTTACCCAATTCACCTATAGCGCATGTCTTTGGACTGTGGGGGAAACTGGAGCACCCGGAGGAAACCCACACCAACACGGGGAGAACATGCAAACTCCACACTGAAATGCCAACTGACCCAGCCGAGGCTCGAACCAGCGACCTTCTTGCTGTGAGGCGACAGCGCTACCCACTGCGCCACCCGTACTGTCATCATGGCAAAGATAAAAGAAATCAGTTATTAGAAATTAGTTATTAAAACGTATGTTTAGAAATGTGTTGAAAAACATTATGGAAGTCAGAGGCTAACAGTTTCCATCGTCATTGAAAATACATTAATTTTTGTTGATCAAAAGATACAAACTCAAATATGTTTAAAACCAGTGGAGGATGAGTAAACCATGGGTGAACCATCCCTTTAACACGCACTTTTCAATTAGGCCTATTGCTATTCACACACACCTAACGTTACATTTACCTTTACTGTCTGTCCTAATCAAGAGGAAACTTGTTTTTAATTCATTTACTTATATTGTTAACTAATTTTTACATTTATAAATGTAAGTTTACTAATAGGAAACCTTATTTTAAGGTATTGGTGATTGAAATATGCTTGTATATCGCCAGTATCAGAAACTCTCCAAACAAGAAAGCCCTACGCACTTTAAAGATTTGTGAACTCAATGTAGTAAGGTGTACCTAATAAAGTGGCCGGTGTGTGTGCATGTACATCATTTAGATATTAGTTTTCATGGCACAACACCCACAAACATGTTGAATCTATGCCACGAAGGATTGAGGCAGTTCTGAAGGCAAAAGCATTACTATTTAAGCATTACATATGTACATCTTGTATATTTGTATTTTATTTATTCTTACCCCCTGGGGTGTATACGTGTGATTGTAAAATTTTACATGCTGCTCTTTAAATAAATAAAAAGTTATATTTGCGTTCATTCACATTGACAAGCCTATTTTTGCTGTGCTAAATGCTCAGTTCTCTTAATTTATTCACTCTTTAATTTGATTTTATATCGTATATTTAAAGTGTACGCAGTTAACAAAACAACACACATACTTGGACCCTTAATTTTGTTTTCTATTGTGTATATGTATAAGGTTTAGGTTGGTTAAAAAAACGCCACACAGGTAAAGTTTGATGCCATTAGAGCTTTATTAATCCATTTAGGACTTCGTTTGTTGTTTGGAGTGCACACTTACTAGGTTTATCGTCGTGTTTCGGTGGATTTAAAGTGGTTTGCTTGCGTTTGACTGGAGGAGATCCGTCGTCTGCTCGTCACGACTTTCAACTGGCAAAAAGTTTGAACAACGCGCGCACTGCTTACTTATTCAGCCGGACGATACCAACTCATAACACCGTCGCGGGGGGAGCGCAGATGAAACAAAGCTCATTTTAGACTTGTTTTATTTATCTGAATTAATAACATTGGTTGGTTTTAATACATACTCTGTTGGAATGATTGATTATATTCACTTTAAATGTTTTAGCTGTAAATAATTAGTTTGGGGAGGCGCGGTGGCACAGTGAGTAGCGCTGTCGCCTCACAGCAAGAAGGTCGCTGGGTCAGTTGGCATTTCTGTGTGGAGTTTGCATGTTCTCCCCGTGTTCGCCTGCGAATGGGTTTCCTCCGGGTGCTCCGGTTTCTAAATGGTCCGTAGTGTATGTGTGTGAATGAGTGTGTATGGGTGTTTCACAGTGATGGGTTGCAGCTGGAAGGGCATCCACTGCGTAAAACATATGCTGGTAACTTCAAAGATTAGGTATTGAGGAAAATTAAGAAATAACGTTAAATCTGCCGGCAAAGAAAGCATTAAAACATCAGCAAATAGAAATCAACGTAGCTTTGAGTAAATCTGACGTCAAGAGTTTAATTTTAATTGACACAAGTAAGAAAATGGCAAACTTTATGGAGCAATGTGTCTAAAGGAAGATGTCTATTTAAGATGCAAGAGTGTGTTGGAAATTAAAGGAAAATATATGAAGGTGGAAAGAAAGATGTCATTATATCAAGATTAAGAATAGGTCACACAACATTACTACAATCTGCATTAAACTGGAAAATGTGTCAAGCGTGGACAGTCCGAAAGTGTAAAGCATATCTTTTTGAGTGTCAAGCGTATGAAAGGGAGAGTTTTTAATTAGTTTATGAGTTAGGTTTGCTGGGATTTGAACATTTTTCTTTCAAAGTGTTGTTAGGAAATGGGTCAATGCAATATAAAGTGTACAACTTATGAATTACTGTAGACACATGAATCATGGCTAGAATGAAGTGTATATTTGTGTATATAGTGCTCAACATATGAGTAATCTCTCATTTTAATGAATATTTTCTATAGGATGCTTTACAATATTATATTTGTGCATTATACATTAGTCCGAGGTCTGCAGAAGAGCATCTCTGAATGTACAACACATCCAACCTTGAGGCGGATGGGCTACAGCAGCAGAAGACCACACCGGGTGCCACTCCTGTCAGCTAAGAACAGGAAACTGAGGCTACAATTCACACAGGCTCACCAATACTGGACAGTAGAAGATTGGAGAAACGTCGCCTGGCCTGACAGGAGATTCGCATCATGGATGTGCAGCCGACAAATCTGCAGCAACTGCGTGATGCTATCATGTCAATATGGAGCAAAATCTCTGAGGAATATTTCCAGTACCTTAATGAATCTATGCCACGAAGGATTAAGCCAGCTCTGAAGGCAAAAGGGGGTCCAGCCTGGTCCTAGTAATGTGTACCTAATAAAGTGGCCGGTGAGTGTATGTTTCATTCTCTTTCAAAACTCTGCACATTCCACACTCCAAATCAGGTGGCAGAAATGTGCCTCATCGTTGGTCTCCCAAACCTTCATAAAACACCAGAAGTCAAACATCCCAAAAAATCCGAAATAAATTCACATTAGTACATTATTAATCACTCCTGTTGCTGCAAACTCCATATAAAGGAACGGACCCTGAGAAAACATCTCAACACATTAAACATATAAATACGACGATTAAAAGACGCATGTGAAAAAAAAATCCTTTATTTTTTCCATGATTTTTTTCCCATACATTTGTGGTATAATAAATAGACAGGGGATAAAGGTCAATTTCACCAATGCCCCTTGCCATTTCTGAAAGATAATATCCCCCCCCCCTCCCGACACTGCAAACAGATTTTCATAGAATTTACAACCCAAAAAATAAAAAATAAAGCTTGACACAAGCTGAAAATACTGCCACCAGCTCTCTGTACTCGCCGTCCGATAGGCCTTTCCGAGCCGTGACGCTGTAGCAAATCCTCAGGAACAAAAATATATATATTTATATTTATATATTCACAGTTAAAGTATTTACACATACGAATCCAAAGGAAAATGGGCCAGAAAAAAAGACGTTTCTACAAGAAACAATCTTTCGAAAAGGAAGTACAAATCCGTTTTATGTACAAGATGCATCATTTTCTTTAAATTAGCTATTCAACCCCTTTTTTCGTACAATGATCCCTGAAAAATAGTCATTTTAAATACTCCGTTTGTCGCTCATAAAAGCAGAACGATGCATCATCATCATCATCATCATCATCATCATCACTCCCCGTCAAGATAAAAAAAGCCTCATTCCTTTATACAAACCATCATAACCTGTACAATATAAACATATTTAAAAAGAAAACATAAACTGGGGGAGACCTTACCCTGTGAGTGATTGACTTATAAAAGGACAAGGTTCATAGCTTGGATTTGTGAGTGCCGTTTTTGGCTTGATGGGTTGTTGCAAGCCTCTAGTGCATTTATAAACATAACCAAACAAATCGCTAAGAAAAGCACGGCGACCTGACGCTGCCTTGCAGATCAGGTCTTATGCTTTCAAAGGGAAATTTGGCCGAATGAGGCTGTGAATACTGAGCAAAAAGCCCCTCGAGAGGGCCGTCTGAAGTACCAGTGAGCTTAGGTCATTCATACAAACATACACATACAGGAGAAGACGAGTGGAAAAAGCTTTACCTTTGGAGCTGTGACTGACGTACACATTTTGGCACCGTATTGTTGATTTTCGGACATTTCTAATACTCCAGCTCCATTTAGATCACTTCAAATCGAGCATCTTTTTTATTTGGTGCTCGCAGAGAACGTCTAATATGTAAAGTAAACCCACGCTGACCGGGATTTAGCCATCGTAAAGTGAAAGGGTGGAGATTCGTGTTAGAATAGCAGCATTATATATTAGTGAAATTCTCTCCATGACAGGCAAACTCTGCAGTGACTGGATCTATGCATGACGCCGATCAGATCTCTACTGTGTTTATCTACTCACTGCTTGGATTTTGTGTCTTGTTTCTAGTCCAGATATCTAAAAATGGTTAAATCAAGAAGCATTTTCTAGACAAGCAAAAAATATTGTCTTGTTTTAAGACATAATATACCAAAATGAAGTGAGTTTTTTGCTTAAAACAAGCTAAATAATCTGCCAAAGTGGTAAACAAAATAATCGTGTTCCTCCTTTTGACGTAAGATTATTTAGCTTACCCCATTTGCACATCATTTAGCTTGTTTTAAGCAAAAACTCACTTCATTTTGTCATATTATTTCTTAAAACAAGGCAATATTTTTTGCTTGTCCAGGAAAATGCTTCTTGATTTAAGAATTTATAGATATTTAGACAAGAAATAGCACAGAAACTTCAGTGAAAGGGTGAGCTGACGAGACAAACGCAGAGTTAATAATACTAAGCAGGAATCTGAAATAAGTGGAGCAGCGTTCTGCAGTTACACCTCACAAAAGCTAGGGGGCAGCAGATACACTCAAATGAGCACGGATGTAATCATAGATGAAAGAATAAACTGTAGTGTGTTGCTTTTGTGTTGATTTGCTTTTGCTTCTTAAAACAAGCAAGCAAGCAAGCAAACAAACACAAAAAAGGTCAAGTCTGAGTGATTTGCAGAGGCCACACAGCTCTGGCTGTAATAATAATGTAGGTGTGTTTTCGCTTTGTGTAAATTTGCCTGAGATGTGAACGTTTTCTAGTCATTTGTTTTGTGGCCGGCGCAGGTGTGTGTGCTTTTGTTGAATGTTCTGCAAATTGAACACAACTGATCCGATCCCCCCCCCCCCAGCATTGGTTAGTGTCACGATGAATGCTGAACCATTGAATTCTGACAATGAACTCTGAGCTTCTAGGAAATGAATGAATTTTGATTTTGTGCGTGTGGGAATTATTTTGAGCAGCTTAAAGTGTTCAAGGGGATGACGGGAGGTCTCTCCGTAAGCAAACCGTGGAAGAAAAGGACATCTGAAGACAGACTGTGCCAAATGGGCAGTCAACAAACTTAGTGCCCATACATTTTTGGGGGAAAATAGAAATCCGTTTCTGTTGAGGTCAATGGAAGTGGTAGAAAACTCATTTCTTATGCTTGAGAGAGCACCTGTAATTCGTAAACAATCATGAGAAAAGTACAAAAAAAGAAGTCCCAGATGCTTAGCTGCACGATACATCCTGTGGATGCGTTGGGTTTCATCCACCGTTTCCTCTGTAGCTCCAGAAGACGTGGTGTCTGGGCTTGTTTTGGGGCAGTGCGTGTTTTGTAAGTTCTCACCTATGGACCGCTGGGGTTAGTTCAACGTTCCCCTGCAGTTCTCGGCACCACACAGGCACGGTATTTTCTCGTCCTCGATGGGGAACTTGTAGTCATAGGTGATCTCCTCGTTAACATTGATTGGCTGCCGGGAGTAGATGACGATCTTTTTCTGCGACTCCACAGTGATGACCTTGGCATAACAGTTTGGCTGGAGAACAGAAAGAAGGACATGATCAGTGTGGGTTTTGCCTTTCACAATGGACCCTTTTCACATTTACGGGTTTCTCAGTAGCAGAAGTCGTCATAGTTGGGTAAACTTGAGGCTGATTTATACTTCTGCATCGAGTGATTAGCGTGACCCATGGTGCCTGCCTTGCACACAGTCGTGCAATTATACTTCTGTGTGCTGTTTGTGTTGCTCTGCAATATCACTTCAGAAACGCTAGCTGGCAGTAGGTGTTTATGTCGAGTTTCTTCACGGGTGTGTTGTTTTATTCTGAATACTACCTTAATATACAAGAAGCTAAAACTCGCTCATTCAGAGGCGGGAACCGGCAGACGTGCAACAACTTTAATCATAAGGTAAACACAAAACAAAAAGTTTCCATCTGGAGCTCCTTCATAGGACTCCACACTTGTAAACAATCGCTCCATCGGGCTAGCAGCTCTCTGCGGCGCCCACACTTGTCACAGATACCAAGCCGACCAATCACAGAGCTTGCTCTACGCATCGCTGCGACATGTAGTTACATTTTTTGAGAGGTGCGCATCAGCGTCGGCGTCAGCCATGCCAAGAGCTATGTGACCGCACAAAGGCTGCGCCAGACCATATGCGTGCGCTTGGTGCAGAAGTATAAATCATCCTATAGAGTGCTGTGAATGGGAGAGAACAACAAATTATTTTTTTTACAATCCTATTTGCTGAAATAATCAAAGAAAAACTTGATGTTGGTGTTATCAAGACTTTCAACGAGACTGATAACGGCAGCCAGAAGAGAGAATAACGTCAAATTTACTTTCCCACCTCCTTACATGGTAGATTACAAACACCTCATATAAGTGGAAATTAGGTTTTTGTAATGTGATGCAGAGATGATATAAAACATATATAAAAACAAGTAAATATACATGCGTTGTTTTGACATCAAAATTGTTTTGCACTTCTTAGCACCAAATATTTTACTTAAATTCCTAATTAATATTCACATTTTTGCAATATATGTCATTGTGAAAAAAGTAGCTTGAATGTAACTAGCTACCTTTAGGAAGTAACTTGTAGCTACATTTTCATAAATGTAGTTTAGCTACTTTTCCTGATGAGTATCTTGTAGCTTATCAAGCTAAAGTTTGAGAGTAACTTCCCCAACACTGATATTTAGTAATGCACTGATCTTGATTTTTCATGACCGGTACCATATCCTGATTTTTTACAAGCAGTTAAACAATTAAAATGGACCTAATACAGAACCAGTGGCACCCCTATGCAAAACATTCATTCATTTTCCTTCGGCTTAGTCCCTTTATTCATCAGGGGTCGCCACAGCGGAATGAACCGCCAACTTATCCAGGATATGTTTTACACAGCGTTCCAGCTGCAACCCAGTACTGGGAAAAACCCATACACAATCATTCTCACACACACACACAGCCAATTTCGTTTATTCAATTCCCCTATAGCGCATGTGTTTGGACCGTGGGGGAAACCGGAGCACCCGGAAGAAACCCACGCCAACACGGGGAGAACATACAAACTCCACACAGAAATGTGGACTTCAGCTGGGACTCGAACCAGCGACCTTCTTGCTGTGAGGCGACAGTGCTAACCACAGAGCCACCGTATCGCCCCTATGCAAAACACATACAGATAAACTCACATTGCAACTGTGATTGATGAAGCGAGCGAAGTTGCCACATTTGGTTGCGTCTATAATGGTGTCGTGATCCACACGAAACATGTAGCTGCTACCGATGCCTTCGTCCTCATAGCGCTTCTCTCGCATGTCTGCAATAACCTGCAAATCAGGACAAGACACAGTTACGAACCAGGCACTCAATTATAATGATTCTGAAATATAGGTTGGCTTTAAGCTTACCTGTCGGATATTCTGGCCAACGTATTCAATAACCATCTCATCAGCAGCAATAGGCTCCATGGCAAACAATCCCCAGTCATGAATGTGACTTCTACAGAACCGAATCTTCTTCTTACGAAACTGCAGAGACATTTTGACTCAGATGTTACCTTGGCTTATATATGTTTGCGAAATATACAGTACTGTGCAAAAGTCTTAGGCCACTAGTATTTTCACCCCCCAAAAAGATGTTTATTAATAAATAATCGTGGGTAATTTCTCTATTTTTCTGTAGCATGTCAGTTTGAAATATTCATTTACATTTACAAACATTTTTTTGTCATCAATTGCAATTATATCATTTTTAAAGGATGATAGTGGAATAAAAGTGTTGAGCTTTAAGGTCTGCTGCAGATCATTCCAAGCATCAGCAGCGGAAGACTGACAAGAGAGCGACCAAATGAAGTGCGAACTTAAGGTATACAAAGGTTAATAAAACCACTAGAGCGCAGATTTCAACATGTTTTCTGAAGACGTGACTGTAAATATAGTGGAGTTTTGTAAATGAACAGAAACCAATGAATTTGTCGACGTGATTGAAGAGAAGGCCAATTCAGTAAAGAATACAGTTGACAGTGATGAGTATTAAATGCCGCACCAGTAACAAAACGAATTGCTGCATGGTAAATAACATCCAGTTTATGAAGCTGATCTATAAATTAAATCCCCATTGGTAATACTGTTAATTTGACCAAATGCTGCTTTGAAAAGTGCGTAAAAGAAGATCTGTATAAAGAAAGCCAATACGGGATTAAACCTTTTTGAGCAATTATTGCCTGCACAAGGAGTCAGTGCTCCACACAGAGATCTGATCTGATCTGATCTGGAATGACCTGAAGAAACAGAACAAACTGAGACAAACTAAATCCAGAAGAACTTTGGCAACATCTCCAAGATGCTTCAAAACGCCTACCTGCAAAGCTACCTGAGAAACTTTGGACAAGTGTACCAAGTGTTTTAAATGCAAAGTGTGCTCATAGCAAATGTTGATTTGGTTTAGTTAATATATGTTATTTGTTAAATAAAATGTATTTCTGCATTATTTTTGAAAGCATTCTCATTTTACAGCATTTTTACAGCTTCGAACAGTTCTGCAGGTGGGTTTTTGAAGCATCTTGGAGATGTTGCCAAAGTTCTGCATTGAGTTTGATCAGTTTGTTCTGCTTCTTGTCATTCCAGATCAGACTGCTGTGTGGAGCACTGGCTGTTGTCTAACAATAATCCATTCATTCATTTTCCTTCGGCTTAGTCCCTTTACTCATCAGGGGTCGCCACAGCGGAATGAACCACCAACTTATCCAGCATATGTTTTACACAGCGGATGCCCTTCCAGCTGCAACCCAGTACTGGGAAACATCCATACACACTCACACACACTCATACACTACAGTCAATTTAGTTTGGACTGTGGGGGAAATCGGAGCATCAGGAGGAAACCCACACCAACACGGGGAGAACATGCAAACTCCACACAGAAATGCCAACTGACCAAGCTGGGACTCGAACCAGCAACCTTCTTGCTGTGAGGCGACAGTGCTAACCACTGAGCCACCGTGTCACCCTCAGACAATAATCTCACGGTAAAATTACAATTAATGACAAAAAATAATGTCTGTAAATGTAAATTGATATTTCAAACCGACATGCTACAGTAAAGTATAGAAATAACCAACTTTAAACTTTTTTTTGGTGAAGATACTAGTGACTTTTGCACAGTACTGTAAATAGTTTGATTTTTGCTTGTCCTACCTTGAGCTGGTTGAACTTGAGGAGGTCACTGTCACAGCTGAAGGACGACAGCAAGCGCCGCTGTTCAGACCTACGTTCCGAACCCGCTCTGGTGGACACTTGGGGCTGTGCTGGTATACTCTTTCCCTGTGAGAAAACACATTAGTGTAAAGCCAGGCAGGTTTATTTATATAGCAGATTTCATACACTGAGCTAATTCCAAAGTGCTTTACATAAACATAAAGATTAACCCTTGTGTGCTGTTGGAGATGTTTTCATCCACTCTGGGGTGATTTTGTGTCTTAATTTGGCCACAGCTTTCTCTGTGCTTCAGCAAATGGAATGATTTTTGACAATCTTGATCTTATTTTGACACATATTTTGGGAAAATGCTTTGAAATAAAAACAAAATTCAACAATACTATCTGGGCAAATTGACTACCCTTTCGTTATGTTCAGGGCTGTTTTTGCCCCATTGACTTCCATTATAATGACATTTTTTGATTGCAAAGCCATGACAGCATATAATCATGCATTCTTGATTGTTGCTGGTTTTCCCTGTTGGGAAGAGGTCACCTTTTTTTTTTGTATCTGTAAGCGTAGTTTCTGCCTTCTATATAGAGTATTGTGTGTTTGTGAAAGAGAGACCTTTGTGCAACTACCTCGATATGTTTGAGAAAATCAAAATAAGCTGCTCAGCTCTCAGAACATAGTAAGTGTATTTCTGCACACACACACTATAATCTGCGGTTTTACTCCATAGAACTCCATATAAAAGCCAGAAAGGTTTTTGCACAGGTCTATCTAAAGGGTTAATGCTGCCAACTGATGATCAACAGTAAAAATGACACATTTTACCTCTTCCCAACAGGAAAAACCATCAACAAACCATAATGCATGATTATATGCTGTCATGGCTTTGCAATAAAAAAATGTCCTTATAATAGAATTCAATGGGGCAAAAACAGCCACCAACATAACGAAAGGGTAGTACATTTGAACAGTACACAAGGCTTAAATTAATTATAAAATGATCATTCAATAAAGTATAAGAAATAAAAACAACAAAGAATTTTAGGTAAAATAGATTACAAAAAGTGCTAAAACAAGTTTTAAAAGAAAGAAAGACACAATTAGTGAGATTTGTTGGATGTAGCACAGTGCTCATTCAGTAAAGGCCCTTTACTATATACTTTAGCTTTAAGTATACAACTTTAAGGGATAGTTCACCCAAAACTTAAAATCGTGTTATCACTTACTCATCATTCACTTCTCACAAACCTAGCAAGTAAATGGTAATCAAATGTTCATCTTTAGGTGAATTGAGGATTAATTGTGAGAAAACTCCATCAGCTAACCTGAGTGTCCACATCAGGCTCTTCGGACTGCAGGCGTGAGCTGTTCAGGTATTTCATCTTGTCTTTCTTGTCGATTTTGTAGTAGCCCTCACTGCGAGCACAGCCGGTGACATGATCACGTATACCATCTTCTTTCCGCTTCTTCTTCACCCCTGTTGCACTGCCCATGTTGGTAGGTTCAAAGAAGTCAAGGAAATACTACTTTCTTAACATTAAAAATCAGGCACATCTAATCATTGTGAACACTGTGCATTTGGTACGTCGAAAAATTGCCAGCATCAAGAACAACAGCAGAACATTTTGCTATTGTGTTTGGTGCCACTAGGAGCACACATTTTACACTCCTAGTGGCACAAAAGTAAAACTGCAGGTTTCCGAAAACTCTCCGTCTGCCTTTAAAATGTTTTAACACACACACACACACACACACACACACACACACACACACACACACAAAACAAGCCGAGATCATAATACACATAATTTAAAGTCATGATAATAAAGGTGTGGTCACATTATTTTGAGGGCAATATCCAGTTATTTCTATATGAACTTTGGTACCAATCAGTATAGAAATTTTAAATATGTAAATTTTCCTCTAATATTTGAGATTAGCAGATTCTCTAACATTGCTAATTGGCTCCAATGATCTTTACTTCATGCTCTTCACTAAGAACTTACATGGATACAGAAGTGTTTGAAATCTAAGTCTATCAGAGGATCCATCTGAGCAGATATACGAGCTGATAGACGTGGCTTTCAAACACTGACATGTCCATGTAAGCACTTGGTGAAGAACTTAATTTGATGATCAATGGAGCCAATCACAGCAATATCTGTTGAGAGCGTGAACAATGATCAATCAGTGGTGTTCAAGATTCCACTCATCAGCCCTAAAGATGCAAGCAAGAAATGCTTTCATTGCAGTTTTAAAATTTCAGTACTGATTGATACCAAAGTTGGTACTTTTGACAACCCTAGATGTCAATTTGAGAGAGCTGTGGTTAAAAATTAGTTCTGAGAAATAAATTTTGACATAAAAAAACATAACTATTCTCTCTTAATTCGATTTTGAGCTTAGTTTTTAACAGCAGATGGAGCTCTAGGGTAGTTTTTAACAGTAGATAGTGTTCTAGGCTATTTTTTGTACAAGCAGAAAACCCTCTAGGCTAGTTTTTAACAGTTGATGCGATCTAAGCTAGCTTTTAAAAGCAGATGCGATCTAGGTTTGTTTTTAACAGCAGATGGCTCTCTAGGCTAGTTTTTAGCCATACACTCAAACTCTTACAAGAGCGCTTGTCCATTGTGTAAGTTGGCTTTTATGTCATGAGATTAATGGAAATATAGCTTACTATAAACAAAATCGCTTAAACTCCCTAACATTATTCCTGATAATTTTACATTCAAGTGTTATTTGTAAGGAATTGGATGCAAGCAGAGTATGTCTGTTTGTAAAGCATACAGAGCCATCTGCTGTTAATAACTCATCAAAAGCCCACAATCAATTCAAGAGAGAATAGAAATGCATTCGGAAAAATCTCAGAATCGATGCAGAATTCGACCCAACTGTAGTTTAAGATGTGAATCAATAATAGACAAGAACATTTATTTGTTTGCACGAAAAATCATAGTAGTAAAGGATATGAGGATGGTGGACCCAGAGGGTGTCGTTGAGCCAGTCATGGGCATTATCCTGCTGAAGCATCTTGTCGTAGGTGACCTTAAGGTATCGGATGTCCTCCTCGTCAATGCCATCATTCCAGATGTCATACAAGATGGTCATCTCCTCAAAGTCAGAGCGAGGCATGAAGCTGGGGCGGCGCGGTGAAGCGACAGGCGAGTGCATGGACAACAACAACTCCTGCCAGCCCCGTCTCTGTCGCCGCGTCTTCTGAATTGGTTCCTCAACATAAAATGACGTCTCCTCAACCTTGGGTATGACTGTCGGCACTTGGCTTTCTTCTTTCTCCGAGACTGCTAATTCACCATCCTCTTTTTTGATGGTTTCCGAAGGATGGTCTGGGTACTGGTCGTTGACTGGGAGTTCTGGAAGTGAAGAGGCCTCTATTAAAGTAACTGGAGGCTCTTCAGAATCTTGAATTGCTTTTTTATTCTTAGACCGTCCCAGTTTCTTCTTTGACGGAGTATCATCTAAGGGCACAGGAACATCTATCATTGGAACAGGTAGGTCTTTTGGAGAAGCGGGAAAGGAATTCTCTATTGAAGCAGGAGAAGAGCCTTGGGGAGGCAAAGCTGGCTCCGGAAGTGAAGCAGCAGGAAGGGGAGGACCAGGGAATGGGGAAGAAGCAGCATTGTTAGGTAAGCTGGCCTGGGGAGAGGCACTAAGTAGAGGCTCTTTAAAGAGAGGCTTCTCCTCCAAGATCTCAGATGAGGCCTTCCTGTGAATAGGAAGGCCTGCAGATAAACCAGCAGAGTCAGGGAAAGCTGGAGCGAAAGTAAGGTCTCGACCTGGAGTCCGAGGGATGCCAGCACTGAGCACAGGGGATTGAGCGGGGTAAGAGAAAGGGCTGCCGAGAATATGTGGCGAACTCAAGCTGTTACCTGTTAGAGGAGTGTCACTACCTGGTGTGACAGGAACCGTATCAGTGCTCTGCAACTTGCCCAAACCTCGAGGCCTATCCATGAGGTCTCTCCCGGGTGTTCGCGGAATGTCCTCCTCCGTAGGCAAACGTCCACGCACAGGCATATCCGGCATAGTTTCAGGGGGTGGAAGAAGGGATTGTGGTTCAGGAACGTGACAGGGGGGAAGTGGAAGGTGCATGGAGGGTGTAGGAAGAGATCGAGGGACTGCGGCCTCTGATTCTAGGGAAACTGATCCTTCACGACCAGGGGTTCTAGGGAAGTCTTCTGTGGGGATCTTTGGTCGGGTGTCCTGATCACTATCTGCAAACGAACCTGTAGGGGTGGGTGGACGCAAGACTTCCTCCAGACTGGCTTCAGTTTTGGGCACCGGAATATTCACCTCCAGATCAACGTCTAGTTCGTCAGCTGGAATGAGATGACAAATAATTACCATCTGACATCAACACACAATTCTCAGGCTACGCTTACATGATGTAGTCAAAAATAGAACATTTTCCCTTGCAATTTTAACATTCATGAAAACTTCATGGATTACATCATGAACTAATTCATGGATTAATTCTAAGATTTTTGAATGCATTGAGATTCTGTCTACAATCAATACTTAGCTTAGTTTTTAACAGCAAGTGGTGCTTAAGGCAAATTTTTAACAGCAGATGATAATCTAAGCAAATTTTTTTTAGTAATTAATTAAAATATGAGATCAGAGTGCACATTTACTATGAGCAGTACAATTTATTCAGCAGCACAACACGCAAGAGTCATATTGCATGTAAAAAAAACAGCCCTTTACTGCATCACTTGCTCTAGTTTACTCGAGGGATGTTTTCCCTTCATACAAATTTTCCGCTTGAGTTAAATTATTGGAAGCGGTAGATGCAAATTCAACGCTCTCTGCAAAAGGGTTGTGTATCCCGCATCATTCATACAACTATTTGTGCATTTACATTACTTTGTATCTGATCTACTCGTGCAAACACTTAATTCCATGATTTGAAACAGAATGGTGGCTAATGGAAGTAGCTAATGGAAAATCAATCTAAAAAGAAAAACAATCAAGACTCTGACCTGGCAAACCTTTGGGTGAAGGGGGTCGCACCTCTTCAACTTTGGGCTTGATTGAGCTCACCATACTAGGTTTGTGATCGATCTCTGCCTCATCTACAGCCTCTAGTCTGCCCAGCTCATTGGGTTCCTCTTCCGGTGGTGGTTCTGTGGGGGTACTGGGGGCTTTTACCTCAACATCCTCCTCTTCATAAGAGGATGAAGTAGAAGAAGTTGATGAAGATGACGAGGTTCGTGCATCCACATCCTCTTTATCATCCATTCCCACTATTCGCTCTTCTTCTTCTTCCTCCTCTTCCCCTTCCTCCTCTGAACTTGATTCATAGTCAGATGAGCTCTCGCTCCCCGAGGAATCAGAACCAGATTTGGAGGACGATGAGCTGGAAGTTTCTGAGGGAGGGCAAATGGTGAAGGTTATTATCTCAGGCTTATTAAGGTTGAACACAAGGGCACAATATTCATCAGCCTCTCGTCATTAAAATCATTACCATCATCTGATGACTCAGACGATTCACTCTCACTGGAGTCCGTTTCTCTCTTCTTTTCATCCTCTTCCTCCAAATCCTAAGAAGGCACGTTTGCTTTTGTTATATTAAGTTCAAATACAAATGATGAATATAATGAAGCATACTACGCTTAACTAAGATTCATCATTGACAAAGATAAAGTTTAAAGGAAACCGGAGTGTGCTGAACTGTTAAGGTGGTTCAGTGGTTTGAACTTCCAATCTGCAGTTTCAATGCAGCTTTAAAAGGCTCTAAAGCATATGTCTCAAACTCAATTCCTGGAGGGCCGCAGCCCTGCACAACCCTATCCAACCCTATCCAACACAGCTGATCCAAATGATCGAGGTGTTCAAAAGAGTCATGAACACCTCAGTTGGTTGAATCAACTGTGTTTTATCAGGGTTGGAGCAAAACTGTGCAGAGCTGTGGCCCTCCAGGAATTGATTTTGAGACCTATGGTCTGAAGAATTCCGGTCTTATCTAATGAAAAGATTTGTCATTTTTGTAAAATAAATAAAAAGTATGCACATTTTAACTACAAAAGCTGGCCTAGCACAATCTCTGGGATGCAAACTTTTGTAATTTTAATTAAAGAACACTACTGATTGTTTCACCAAGGCCATTATTTTCTGCTGGGATTGTTTAGAGCCCCTTTAAGCTGATGTTTAAATCACTGAGCAGTATAGAAGATGCTTTCTTCAGATATGAAAAGTGAAAAAAGAAAGAAATAAACATTGTGGATGACAAGGTGGTGACTTAATTATGAGGTAAATTTTCATTACGGAAGGGAACTAATCCTTTAATCTTTGTAAACTCATACAATTGTACTATTACTTCCCCAGTCACAGAAGAACTGTAGATTGGTGCTCACCTTGCCAGAGGATAACCTCTCAGATGCATCGTCCACTGGCTCTTCTTCATGATCTGAAAGTGACGACTCCTCTTTACCGGAGGTTTCCTCCTCCTCCTCACCTTCGCTGTCCAGCTCCAGAGGCCTGGCTGGCCTTCGCTTGGAAGAAGAACCAGCTGGATCCATTCTGGATCCGTCCGTGCGACCTGTTCTTTCTGACTCTGGGAAACGGCATGAAACCAATTAAAGGCACAATATGTAAAAATCTTATTTAATATATATATATAAATAAAACACTAAACTGTTATATTTTGCTGACTTTGTACTTAAATGATCCCAAATGTTTAGAAAAATGTTAAAATCCAGAGAAATAAGCAATTTTAACTAGTGACTAGGAGCATGTGCTGTGTGGTTATGCTAATGTCATCACACACCCTCAATTTCTGCTTTGGTTTTAGAGAAAACTGTGAAACACAATCAAGGATTTATTATGTCGTGTGTTTTGTTGACAAGCATTATAACATTATAACAGAAGCCTAAAATGTATTTAGTCTGATAGAACTGCACTGCTTCTTCTATCTTTTCTTTTTAGTTAAGCATACACAACGGTATGATGTATTAGTGTGCTCCTCCTGTCTTAATACACCAGACATTGTGTTAGAAACTCTCATATGCTTTACATATTTGTTATATAACTGCTATTTTCATCTATAACAATCCATTTTCTTTCTGGTTTAAATACACTATGAACAGCAGCTACGCTAAATATTTTCTTTATTTTTCTATTTCCACCTGGGGATACTCATCCCGAGGTCCCTACAGATTATGCAGCGCCATTGATGCGATCCAAGACCTGTGAAGAGATGATCTGAAGGTATCCTGGACCAGGCCGTATCCAGAGCTGATACCGTGGTGGCCATGGAGGAATGGAGTGCATGAGACTGATTCCTGAAAGGCTACAGTGACGAACAAGTCTACGCTTGATCCTGTGGGCCAGCCTGACCTCCCCCTGGTGCCCTACCCTCACCTCCAGCTTCCACGATGGATGTCCAGCTTCTCCAGCCCCGGCGCCTAGACTGCAGCTCCACATAGGAAGTTAGGCCAGAAGAAAATGATCATGCCTAACATAGCCTGGTTTCTCTCGAGGTTTTTTTTTTTCCTTCACTTCGTCAACTGGTGAAGTTTTTTCCTCGCCACTGTTGCCACTGGCCTGCTCGGATGGGGACTTGTGGAGCTGCGCTTCGGTGGATTTGCTCTTCAGTATTGAACTTTTAGCAGTGAAACTTAAACCACACTGAACTGAACTAAACTCTGAAATCTGGACTTTACTAGAACATGTTAAGCTGCTTTGACACAATCTACATTGTAAACATCGCTATATAAATAAACTTGAATTGAATTCTTCTCTACGTGATCATGAGCAGAAAAACCGGACCCCTTTAGTGCTTTTGACTTTCAGCCTTACTCTGCTTCATACTACCATAATAATAAGTGTTGAATACTTTAGTTCATCTATCAACATGATTGCCACAAGAGTCCTGTAGGATGATGAAGACCCCAACTCTCATTTTTGTTTTTTTGTCCCAAAAACGCACCCTGTAGAGATGAATACTACATACCATACTGTGTCTTTAAATGTGCTGTGACATTTTGTTAGTGGGAATAAGCTACTCTAATAACCTCACAAATTAACCTGGTAAGTATCCCAAAAACGCACCTTCATCTTCCAGTTCATCGTCGACAGGTGTGGATGGCCGGACCCTTTTGTTGTCACTTGTGGACGTTGGTTCAGGGGGCTGTTTCCTTTTAACCTGCAAACAAATGAGCAGCAGTTGATAATGAACAACTTACAGGTAAAACTGCGCTAAAAACAGCAACAGAGTGATATTCTGGTACCTTGAAGGATGGTAACCGAATGGCACCACGCAGGCCGATGCTGAGACCCATTCCCTCAAAGCCAAGACCCTCAGGCTTGTTCCAGTTTTCCAGCAAATGCGAAGATATAGTCTCTTTGGGTTTGGCCCGTTCTTTCTCCTCATCTTTGCCCTCACCTGTTTTCACAGGTGTAAGCGTAGCCTGCAAGTGCAAAAACACCATGACATCATTAGATTATTCTGTCTGTAAAACACCATGCCTTCAAGTTAAGCAGTTCTGTAACTTAACAAGTGGTGGTTTTCTGTAAAGGCTGATTCATACTTCTGCATCAAGCGCAAGCGTATGGTCCGGCACAGCCCCTCGACGTGGCTGACATGCACCCCTCAAAAAATTTAACTACACGTCGCAACGACGCATAGCACAAGCTTTGTGATTGGTCGGCTTGGTAGCAGTGATGAGTGTGGGCGGGGCTGAGAGCCATGAGCCCGATGGAGCGAGTGTTTACAAAAGTGTCGCGTCCCATGAAAGAGCTCCAGATGAAAACTTTTGTTTTGTGCTTACCTTATGAATAAAGTTGTTGCACGTCTGTCAGTTCCCGCCTCTGAATGAGCGAGTTTGAGCTACTTGTACATTAAGAATTTAGAAAAAACAACCCCCCAAAAGAAACTCGACACAGAGGAACATAAAAGCCTAGTGCCAGCTAGCGTTTTGAAAGTGATATTGCAGAGCAACACAAACAGAAGTATAAATGCACGATCATGGATCATGGCGATCACTTGACACAGAAGTATAAATCCTTATAAAGCCTTAACCCTTCAAGCACATTCAATTCTGGATTTAGTTAACATTTATTTTAGAACAAGATTAAACAAGAGAGACAAAATGTAGTTCATTGCCATATTAGCGTCAACATCTATTTCATAGCAAAAACAGTTCATAAATAACACTTTTCTAAAATGCACACGTTTATAACAATAAAAATACATAAATGACAATAAATCATACATCAAATAAAAATCTAAAATGGAATTTTTTTATTTTACCAGTGAAACCTCTTGAGATTTTTAATTTGTCCTGTGTCCTGGATGAACCGACAATAAACACTGCAGACTACACATCAAAATAAATGAATACAAAACACGATTTAATATTAATCATAAGAATTCTACCGTCAAAACATATCCAGGCTACAAGTGTGCATCTAAAAAAAAAAAATCATAAGATTATATAATGGTTTAAGTAAGATAAATATAACAAATATACTAAAATGAACAGAGCAAGTACCTCTGCATTGGCAGCTAAAAGATGATAAATGTAAATCATGCAATAAATGGATTTGTAAGATCTACATTTGGTAGAAAGATTAAAAAAAAGTCACATTTAAAAATAATTTATTTAAAGTCTCTCCAGATAAGAACCGTTGTCTCATAACATAAAAAAAATAGTGTGTGTTTTATATTTAGCATGCAATTATAATAATAACATTCTTGCGTACAATCATAATGGATGTGTTAGCTGCATTACAGCCGTATTATAATATGTCAAATGGCAAAAATTCGCATATGGAAATTCATGTTCACTCCAGCACAATCCAACACTTTAAATGAAGGGAAGCAATACCTCTGAAAGCTACTAATCAACTTGACACTGATTTTAGACTGGGCACGACTTCAATCGCTTGAAAACCAAATTTGCTGCATCTGTTATGACTCATTTCCAAAAGCATTTACATATCCTTCAACGTGTATCGTATAACATTTAAAACAGGGCTGCGCTTGCAAAGTGGTGCTTACTAGGGGCGCAACAGTACTGATTGCTCACGGGTTTAGAGTCACGTTTTCGGTAGGGTTCGGTTTATGATATGTTCGGTAATAAAACAGGACACTGTCAAATAAAAATAGATCTACAAGCAAAAGCACAAATTAACACAATATAGTAAAGATACTACTAAAATAAACAGTGCTTTTCAGGTATCTCACAGTAATTTTCAGGTACAGAAACGTCATATACTGTATATAAGCGTCACTGTATAAATTAAACAAACGGTAAACATTATTGAGCTATAGTTCTTCTGTCAAAAGCAGTAGTTCATTCATTCATTCATTTTCTTTTCGGCTTAGTCCCTTTATTAATCTGAGGTCGCCACAGCGGAATGAACCGCCAATTTATCCAGCATATGTTTTACACAGCGGATGCCCTTCCAGCTGCAACCCATCACTGGGAAACATCTACACACACTCACTCACACACATACACTACGGACAATTTAGCTTACCCAATTCACCTATACCGCATGTCTTTGGACTGTGGGGGAAACCGGAGCACCCGGAGGAAACCCACGCCAACACGGGGAGAACATGCAAACTCCACACAGAAATGCCAACTGATCCAGCCGAGGCTCGAACCAGCGACCTTCTTGCTGTGAGGCGATCGTGCTACCCACTGCGCCACCGTGAGGCAAAAGCAGTAGTTGATTTCATTATCTTTTACTGAGTAACATTAAAAAAACACAGAATAAGACGTTATCCACAGATTTAGCACTGAGAAAGTTACAGACAACACATTACTTCATAAATGTTTATGTTTTACGGCATGACCGATTGAATACTCATCAAGTCAGGCATGTTGATACAATTATTGAAGATAATTGAGTTTTAACCCTCAGAAGCAAGATTAAATTGGCGTGTCGTAACATTCACTTCTCAAATCTGCTGCGCAAGCTCTCTTTGTACCGAAAGGTTCAATGTTTAAATAACAAAAGCTTAAATTCATTTAGTTTAAACTAGGGCTGAGCAATATATCGTTTTAGCATCGATATCGCAATGTGCGAATCTGCAATAGTCACATCGCAGGATCTGCAATGTCGAGTTTGGATTGTAATTAACCGAAAAACACTGTTCAGAGCAAAGTTTATCGAATATGTACAATTTCAAGCTCATTTAAACTATTTGGGTACTAGAAATGGTAACATTTGTAAACAACAAATTAACAAACATTAATTGTATTTAATTATTTCTATGATGAAGACTATATTGGGGGCCGATCACACCGAACGCACTTTTGCGTTCCAACAACGCGAGGCGCACCACACTTCCCTTTTTATTGACAAGAAACAAGATGTGCGGTGCGCTTTTTATGTCGCTAGGCATGACTGAATCAGCTGCGTATTGTCTGCGAGTGTTGCTGTTGATATTGTTATAATTTCAATATTTAATAATATTGTAATATTCAAGATTTGATCCGCTGCGTAAAACATATGCTGGATAAGTTGGCGGTTCATTCCGCTGTGGCGACCCCAGATTAATAAAGGGACTAAGCCGAAATGAAAATAAATGAATGAATATTCAAGATTTGTGAAGTCATACAGCTCCGAGTAACTCAAAACAACGACCGCTAGTCTCTCCTCCATCTTCAAAAGTCTCCGTAGTCGTTTTGACAACACAAACAGTGCTGTCACCTCAACGGAAACCCCGCCTCTGCTTTCATTTGATTGGAGAATGAAAGAGATGCTGACGTAACGTGCTTTTCCCGCTCAGAGTTGACCTTTTTCAACAGCAAAAACGCGAGGTGCAGCAGGCGGTTAAAACACGAGACGTGCAGGGCGCATAAGCAGCGCGCAAAACGCTGAAAAAAAAAGGTGTGATCGGGGTGTTCGGCCCCTTAGTCAACATTTAAGGATAAAAAAAAAAGCTTTTCAAATTTGTCTGTAGACAATGTTATGGAAATTCATTTTTATACCTTTATATGCATTTTCTAATCTGTTCTTCTTTCCTTTTTCTATGTCTACATTACACAGTTAAGCTATGCGTGATTACTTTGGCACCTTTTTATCATAGGACAAGATTGTATTCCATGTATGGTGACCTATGACCTGTACAGCTGTGTGGGATATGGGATAGAAATATAGACAACTAAAAGAGAATCATGAGTGTTAAGATAACTGTGACGTGATTCATTCGCTATGTCACTGATGGCCTTGTGGGCTTTAGAGGGAAGAAACTAGATAAAAAGGGAACACACTCTTCTCTAAGCGTCACACTCTGCAGGAACCTGTGTTACTGTATGACTGTCTGACCTTCTTTGCAAAGAATAAAACTTTAAAAGACATCTTGGGTAAGACTTTGTCTTCTTTACCATTGAGAGAGCCTCCTTAAAGAAAATAGCCACAACAACAAGAATGGGTGTTGTTGAATAGTTTTAGGACAACTTTAGATTTGATCCACATCGAATGTTGACTACTGCATAAAGTGTTATTTTACATTTGATTACTGAAGGCTTGTTCCTCGATACTGTTAGACTCTCAGAAAACCATAAAGCACTGTTTGTTTCATTTGTATCTTTCTTCTATTTTATTCATTCATGTTTGTAGTTTGTTTATTATGTTTCATGCAGAATCTGTATCTTACAAAATCATCACAATCAATGTAAAAATGATGAATTCTTCCCAAATAGATTTAGAAGTTATCTTGTTAATTGCAATGTAATTTTTTTCCAATATCGTGCAGCTCTAGTTTAAACACAGATATTGGTGTATAGTGTGGGCTTCTGGTCCTACGTGGGATCGCAGGAAGTCAAAAACGGTAATAATGTTGTCATGAATTACATGCGGCACACATCACTTTCACGTGAATGCGTCTCGAACTTTAGTGCTCAAAACTAAATGGAAAACCCAATTTACATATGCATACTGAACTGTGGAGATCCTACCAAAGGGTTCCAGGGTTTTTACTGGTTCAAAATGAGACGGAGGTGATAACTCGTAATCTTATCGCAATCTCGTAATCTTATCAAGTAAATCATTCATTCATTTTCTTTTCGGCTTAGTCCCTTTATTAATCTGGGGTCGCCACAGCGGAATGAACCGCCAACTTATCCAGCATATGTTTCACGCAGCGGATGCCCTTCCAGCCACAACCCATCACTGGGAAACATCAATAGACACTCTTTCACAAACTCATACACTACGGACAATTTAGCTTACCCAATTCACCTATACTGCATGTCTTTGGACTGTGGGGGAAACCGGAGCACCCGGAGGAAACCCACGCCAACACGGGGAGAACATGCAAACTCCACACAGAAATGCCAACTGACCCAGCCGAGGCTCGAACCAGCGACCATCTTGCTGTGAGGCGATTGTGCTACTCACTGCGCCACCGCGTTGCCTCAAGTAAATCATCTAACATTAAATGTAGTTAAATACACGAGCAGGGCTTGAGCATCACTTGGGGTCTGTCTGTAGCCATTACTGCCTGCATTATTTATGTCAAAAGGAAAAGAAGGTGGTACAAAATTTGATCAAAAGCTCTGCCTCATAATACTTTTTGCAGGAAAAACCATGAGTTCGATATTATATTCACTGCGTCCCAAATGGCACACTATACACTTATGCACTTACACACTTAACAGCATAGTATTTGAATTCAGTGTCGTCCCAAATGGAACACTGTTTTACTACACACTGGAAATTCGAACCGTTTCGAAAGACGATGTTTGCCAGATTAGTGAAATAAATGACCAAACTACCAAATAGTGCCTGTCATGAGTATAACCGCATTCACCTCGTAGGACACGGGTCTCAAACTCAATTCCTGGAGGGCCGCAGCTCTACACAGTTTTGCTCCAACCCTAATCAAACACAGCTGATGCCACTAATCAAGGTGTTCGAGACTCATTTGAACAACTTGATTAGTTGGATCAGCTGTGTTTGATTAGGGTTGGAGCAAAACTGTGCAGAGCTGCGGCTCTCCAGGAATTGAGTTTGAGACCTATGTTGTAGGGCAATTTTGCATGCACAATGCAAAATAAATTAAACAATCCAACGTCACTGCTTGATAGCTCCGCCCCTTCTGCTATGTGAGCAAAGCTAAGGATGTTGAGTGCGTGAAGTGACACTTATTTTTAAAGGTCCCATGAAGTGCTTTGAAATGTGCATTTTTTATTCAATGTTTGACGTAATCTCAACTGAAACATTAAGAGAAGGTGAGACAGAGTAGCTCCTCCCCTTTAAAAAAACAGCCAATAGCATTTGCTTTTTATCACGATCTCAACCACTCTCACTGGCAGAGCTAAGCGCATCAAATGAAGAGCAAATGAGAAGAGGAGGGCGGGGCATGTCAGACATTAGAGAGCGTTTGATTGGTCAGAAGATTTGATGAGAAACAGAAGTATGAGGTGACGTGGAAAAAAACCACTGATCCATTAAGGCGGAAGTGACAAACTGCAAACTTTTGATGTTCATATTAAGTTTTATGTTTTCTAAACGTGAATTATGTCACACACTAGCTTATAGATATCCTTAAAACTGAAACTAACATCTAAAAAAAAAACATTTTAATTTCACAGGACCTTTGAAAAAGTGCACTTACTCTTTTTTACTAATATTTCAGTGTGAATGCACTACTTATACTATTCATACTACAAAATAGCATAGAATAGTGCATAAGTATGTGATTTGGGATGCAGCGATTGAGTATTGTGACATCCTGAGCGCTTACCTTTGCCGATCGCTCCTGTTTGTCCCACCACTCGTCAAACGCCCTGAAGGCCACCACCTCTACCATCTTGCGGTTGAGATCTCTCTTCATGATGGCCTTCAGCTCTTTGACGATAACCAACAGCACTCCATCTACGGTGGCTTTGTGCGGGTCTTCCTTCTGGGGCTCGTAGCCAGGTGGGGGAACAGCGGGGTTGAATTGGGGAACGATGGGTAGTGGCCAGGGTTGCCCATGGGTTGCTACAGTGTCTGCAGGAGCGCTTACCATTGACAAATGTGGATATGGGCCCCCAAATGGCATGGCGGCAGGGTTGGCACTGGGAGCAGGGTACGGGAAAGGGTACGGATGCTGGCTCTGTGCTATGCGACTCAGCACTTGGGTCTGCATCTGAAAGGACATCTGGACCCATTGTGGTAAAGAGCTCATCAGGTCGACTGGTATAATAGGCATCATGCTATAGGGGTGCAGTGGGTGGAGCATCGGGTGGTGGCCGGGCAGGTGGGAAACGGTTGAATGGTGTGGAAGGTGGTGTGGAGGCAGGGGGAAGCCAGACGGATGGGGCAGCGGGGGAAACCCTGGCGGAGGCATGGGGATGGTCTGCATTGGAGATAACGCCGAGTTGACCACAATGCTTTTGGCACAGTCCCCGCTGGTGATCGGCGTGCCAGGCATCTCATCGTCAGATATCTCCATGTCTTCACCTGATGATTGATGACCCTGTGTTTAAAAAAAAAAAGACATCTTAGGGCTAACAATATATCGTTTCAGCATCGATTTCACAGTGTGCGCATCCACAATAGGGTTGTCACAATATTGGAATTTGATACCAATCGTTACTGAAATTTAAAAAAACATCCATTTCCCGCTAACATTTGAGTACGTATTTGCCATTGTGTTCACGTGCTCAACAGAAATGACTGTGATTGGCCGTGAAGGTTATCAGTTCACCGAACTCACCACTGTTTACTGAGTGTAAACACAGATACAGGGACACTGGAGTGTTTTAAAGTCACGTCGATCAGCTGGTTTGTCTATAAGCTGACATACGAGCGATCCGCTGATGAATCGCGGCTTTGAAACGCTCCATTGTCCCTGTATCCGTGTTTACACTCAGTAAACAGCGGTGAGTTCGGTGAAGTGATGACCTTCACAGCCAATCACAGTCATTTTTGTTGAGCACGTGAACACAATGGCAAATCAGCGCTGTTCAAGAACACTCAACAGAGCTCAAATGTAAGCGGGAAATAGACGTTTTTAAAACTTCAGTATCGATTGCTACCGAATTCTAGTATCGTGACAACACTAATCCACAATAGTCAGAATATTGAGTTGAGAGTTGACCAGCCACTGCAGAGTTTAATCATAATAAAGTCAAAGTCATTTGCATGTGTTTTTAAGGCCTGTGACTGTGTGAGAATTTCAAGAAAATTTTAAGCATTCAGACACACGAACCCTGTGTATTGTTATTAAAGATACAGGGAAGTATAACACTATAAAGTGTTTTTTTGTACATATGATTATTTAATTTCTGTATGTAAATACTGATAGACTCCGCGGAAATACATAAAGCACTATTTCACCTTTATCTCTGGTTAATTGTATTCATCTATGCTTGCAATTTATTATAAGTTATGCATGATTCACTTACAAAAAAGAAACTTACAAAATCCTTCCAATCAATCTAATTAAATTAACTATCTAAAAATAGAGCAGTTCAAGTAATCTGGTGGAAATGTATTCATATCGCAATATACATTGCAGAAAAATAAATATCTATCTCAGATTTTCCCAATATGGTGCAGCCCTAGTTTTAAAGCAAATGGGGAGATGAACATTATTGTGCAACTAAATGTAGATCTTTAATTCTATTTTTTTTTTTTACTTGAACTAGATATACAATTCTGATTAGTTCTCCTGCTCTTGTTGAGCATAATATTCTGTATATGACATTATTAGACAAGCCTGTTAATAATATGTAATCAATTACAGTAAAAACAAATATAAATTCAGCAACACCAAGCCAAACGCCTTTTTAAAAAGTATTTAATTAAGAAGCTGATAAAACATTCACTTATTCATTTTCCTTTGGCTTAGTCCCTTTATTCATCAGGGGTCGCCACAGCGGAATGAACCGCCAACTTATCCAGCATATGTTTTACATAATTATATATATATATATATATATCAATCTACATATATGTATGTATGTATGTATGTATGTATGTATGCATGTATGCATGTATGTATACACACACACACACACACACACACACACACACACACACACATTTTTTATACTGTTGGACCATTTTTGTAAAGAACACACTTCATTTTTTTCCAATTACAGCATATTTTTAACCCCTACTAATAAATATTTTGTCTAAAATTGAACTTATTTAAAAATATATATATATATATATATTTGTAATATGCATATATAATTGTTCAGGTGTAAACTCAAAAAGTGGGATGAAAGTTAAGGGGTTTTAATTAGCTTTAAATTTAATTAACTTTACACAATTTTAATAGCTAAAAAAGTAACTAAAATTACAAGAGGCACCATTCAATTATAATTTAGCAAATTTGGCAATAGAAAAAAGCCCTAATACTACATTTTTAGGGCAACTCAGTGGCAGTTAGCATTGTCGCCTTACAGCAAGAAGGTTCGAGTCCCGGCTGGGTCAGTTGGCATTTCTGTGTGGAGTTTGCATGTTCTCCCTGTGTTGGCGTGGGTTTCCTCCGGGTGCTCCGGTTTCCCCCACAGTCCAAACACATGCTCTATAGGTGAACTGAATAAACTAAATTGACCGTAGTGTATGTGAGAGTGTATGGGTGTTTCCCAGTACTGGGTTGCAGCTAAAAGGGCATCCGCTGTGTAAAACATATGCTGGATAAGTTGGCGGTTCATTCCACTGTGGTGACCCCTGATGAATAAAGGGACTAAGCCGAAGGAAAATTAATGAATGAACTACATTTTTATGTGCAAAACACACACACACACA
>CAIGQW010032537.1:537400-555387 GCA_903798125.1 Danio choprae
ATATATATATATATACATAAAAAAATAATCGTTATTAAAAATTATTTTATTACTTTATGTATGTAGTTTCAAATGCAATTATTTCTCCAGTCATTATTGCTTTTACTGTTACCATTAATAATATTAATAATAATAACAATATTAATTAATATTAGAGTGATTTCTGAAGGATCGTGTGACTGGAGTAATGAAGCTGAAAATTCATCTATAAAATCACTGTAATAAATAGTTAAATTAAATGATAAACTACTTCTGAACAGTTATTTTATAGTCAATAACATTTGACAATGTGTGCTGTATTTTTGATGATAAATGCAGCCTTGGTGAGCAGGACAAGCTTATTTTAAGACATTTACAAATCCTACTGACCCCAAACCTTTGACCGCTAGAGTACAGTATATATAATACAATATTAATCAGATAACAGGTTTTCATTTAGTGATTCAACTCACATTAAAACAAACAATAATAAAAATAAAAATAAATAAAAACTAAATTAAAATGTTAAATTCTCATATAAAATAACACTTAATACAATTACTAATATGTAACTGTCATGAGTAATGCAATGTTATATAATCTATTTAAATACCACTTAATCTCAAGCATCTCAAGCAGTTCAGCTCCACCCTCTGCAGACCGGAGAGAATGGGAAAAATGCAGCTTTTCAAAAGACTGTCTCGATTAGTTTAGGAAGTAAATACAAAGAGCTGTAAGTGGGCGTGGTTTCACTCACAAGCCCCGCCTTATTGTGCAGACCAGACCATGTGTAGAAAGACCTCAATGACAGCCGCGCGCTCAGATCTGAAAGCATATATGAGAACAGTCACATGGTTTGACAAGAAAAAAAAGAGCAAGAGGAGGAGGAAGTGTGGACCGGATGACAGCATGCGTACCTGCCAGACTTTATTCTCCCCAATGAGTTCACCTGACGCTTCTGTGGATTTGGGCACCTGTTGGATGATCTGACCGGCCGGTGGAGATGACACAGAACGGCACTGTAGCCGGCAATGGCACACACACTGATGCGCTCAAAATCGTGATCGTCGGGGATGGAGGATGCGGGAAAACTTCTTTACTTATGGTGTACGCCAAAGGAGACTTTCCCGAGGTGAGCTTTTGGATGGTCAATATTACATTGTGTGTGGAGAACACTTAAAAAAATAACGGGTTGATGTAAGTTAATGATGGGTAAATATGGACAAACCCAACCGCTGGGTTAAAACGTATAATTAAATTTTAATTAAAACAAATTAACCCAACGTTGGATTTGTCCGTATTTCACCCAACAGATCATCCTTTTTTAGACTGTAGTTTTATTCCAAGGGAAGTCTCTTAATTTTATAGTGATTTCAGCAATATAAATAGTTTAAAACACTTAAATAAAGGTTCGTTATTGGCATTCATGCTTAAATAACCTTTAACATCCACTGGAAAATAGGTGCTTTACATTTATTTAAATAAAAAATATATATATTATTCTGATTATTATTATTTCTTTGGTATCCAACATGTTTCTTCTGTGGCTTTGAGGTGACGCATTCCTCCGAAACCTTTTTAAACAGGAAATTAATAATTATTATGCAAATTTCAAAACATTAAATTAGAAATCGTTCTGAAGACAGTTACACTATAAAGAAATTCTAGGTTATTTCAACCCAATTTTGGGTCATTTAAATGAAGAAAACCAACTGCTGGGTTAATTTTTAATTAAATTTATAGGACCAAATATAACCCAGGATTTGGTCTTACCTTAAAATAAACACAGCTAGACATTTCTCCAGATCACTAACTTGTAATGCCATTGTTTCTTAGAATTTGAAGAGAAGGAAACATTGCAAAATGTATAACAGTTATTTACACAACATCCTCAGCTAGTTTTTCCACTCAGCAGTTCGGGTTTCTGCCTACGCCTTGATTGCTTCTTGTAAAAGTGCAAACTTTTCATGCATCATCATCATCATCATCATCCATTATGCTTGATGTTCAACAGAAATATGCTCCATCTGTGTTCGACAAATATGTCACCACCGTGTCGTACGGAGGGAAGGACATCCAGCTGAATCTCTACGATACAGCAGGTGAGTGTTCGTCCGCCTGTCTGTCTGCCTGCGACACACCTCAGTCTGCATTGTCTTCAGTGACACGCCTCATCCGTCAAGTGTTTTCGGCAGGAATGTTGAATGCCAAATGGGTGTGAGGCCATTAGTAATAGTATCATAGCTGTCATGGCTGTGGTGTGTTCGATCATTAAGTGAAGATGAAGTCAGTTTGACATGAATGTTTTGTCCTCACAGTGATTTCTTACAGTATATCTGAGCATTTGCTTGAAATAAATGACACTGAAATATTGATATGCTCAGTAGATTCTACACTCTAAACAATGCTGGGTTGTCATAACCCAAAACTGGGTCAAACGTGGACAAATAATACATTGGGTTAATTTATTTTCAATTAAATTACACTTTTTAACTCAAGAGTTTTATATTTGTTCCAATGTTGGGTTAAAACATCCCAGCAGTGTGTGTGTGTGTGTGTGTGTGTGTGTGTGTGTAGTGTGTATGCTGTGGCTTATTGAGCCAGAATCATTTTGTGGATGTGGTGAAACATGCAAAGTCCACCATTGAATGTGTAACAATCAATAATTGTGTTGATAAATGTTGCACGTTTTATAAACTCTACTGATCTACACAACTCTAATCTACACTCTACAAATGCTGGGTTGTTTCAACACACATATTGGTAAATATGGGGAGATTTGGGCTATATATACAGCGCTCAGCATATATGAGCACACCCCCCACACATCTCTCATTTAAATGAATATTTTCTATAGGAAGCTTTACAATATTATATTTGTGCATACACATTAGTTTAGTCAGTGCTGAAGCCAAATCTGGAGCTCATCTAACAAAATAACTTACGATAATGGGTCAAATATTAGTAGCCCAAATTTATGTTATAGAAAAATATTAAATAACATTTTCCAAAATAGCAAAATTCAAGAGAAATAAACAATATTTACAATTTTGCTGAAATGTTGTAGTTTGTAATGTTGTTTTAGCAATATTTTGTATTATTAAATGTATTTAAATGTATTATCTGTCCATTTCTAAAGATGTTCTGTGACTAAAATATTATTTTAATAAATATATCTGTTTAATAAATCTGTTTTGTTCAAATGCACCAATATATATGACCCATATTCACTGAGAAATGGATATAAATATTCATTTTCAAAATGGGGTGTACTCATATATGCTGAGCACTGTATTTGATTAAAAAAGTTAACCCAGTGGTATGTTTTGTCTATATTTGACCTAAATTGGGGTTGAAATAACCCAGTATTTTTAGTGTTCTGTTTTAAATGTTTGGGGACAAATAGAAAGAAATACACTTTAAAAATGGTTGTAACCAGTGTGCGAATTATACATTGACGATCAGGGGGGGGGGGGGGGGTCAACTGTTTCGGTTAGTTTGTGTAACACATGCTTCAGTCATTTATGTATTTATTTTTAATTACATCTAATTTATTAATACAACGTATTGAGGTTTTCAGCATTTTGAGGGACATTTGGTGTATTCTGACCCACAGTATTCTCTGATGAGCTATTTCAGATGTTACTGTAGCTTAAACTACAAACTATGCATCTAATTTGATTATATTTTCGGGCTAAATATAGATACAAACATCTATTTTACGAGAGAACAAAGTCTTGTGAACATGATGTCTATTGGTGCTCTAGATCTGCCCCTTTCAGACTTTCTTCTCGAATAGACTGATTGGCACAAATTATGCATTAACAATGGTTTGACCCGTTATAGGGGTGGTCAAATACATATTTATATTATCTATTATATTAATTATTTCTTTATTATTTAAAATACAGATCAGAGTGAAATATTTCTCAGTATTAAACAACTGACCCTCCCATACATCTTGTTTTGACCTCCTTCAGGGCGGATCAAGCGTTAATTAAGGAGGTCAATCCCCCCAAACCCCCCTGTAATTCGCACCCTGGTTGTAACTCAACATTGGGTCAAATGATTGACCCATTGAGTTAAAAAGTAGAATTTAAATATGATTGAAAAAATTAAACCAATGTTAGTTTGTCCATATTTGACCCAAAGCGTAATCAACAAGGATGTGTTAAATTGATTACAAAATGACATTCATTCATTCATTCATTTTCTTTTCGGCTTAGTCCCTTTATTAATCTGGGGTCGCCACAGCGGAATGAACCGCCAACTTATCCAACATATGTTTTACGCAGCGGATGCCCTTCCAGCTGCAACCCATCCCTGGGAAACATCCATACACACTCATTCACACACATACACACTACGGACAATTTAGCTTACCCAATTCACCTATACTGCATGTGTTTGGACTTGTGGGGGAAACCGGAGCACCCGGAGGAAACCCACGCCAACACGGGGAGAACATGCAAACTCCACACAGAAATGCCAACTGACCCAGCCAAGGCTCGAACCAGCGACCTTCTTGCTGTGAGGCGATTGTGCTACCCACTGCGCCACCATGCTGCCTACAAAATGACAGCAAAGACGTATTCGTATTTGACAAAAGATTTTAGTCAATTAAAAGTGTATATTTTGTATACCTATTTATCAAAGAATCCTGAAAATACATTAATTTTTCCCCTCACAAAATAATTAAGGTTTTACACCATAAAAATGTTGAAAATGATCAACAAATAAGCATTTTATATGATTTCTTAAGAATCACGTATGCTCAAAATTAAAATTAAATAAAGAAATTAAAATTATTGTTTAAATATGCATATAACCAAACTAAATATATCACAAAATGAAAGTTTTTTTGTGGTCTTAGTGTTCAAAAGGCATTCAAAATCTTACTGACCCCACAATATATATTTTTTACAGCCATATTATACTGTAAATTCAACAACTACAGGGAATAATTCAACTATTTTGGAATAATAGTTTGAAAACATGCATCAAAATAATGATGCTCAATATCTCAATCATCCCTGAGGCTTCTATAGCAAATTTCAGCACGACTAATTCTGCGAAATGCATGTTTTTTAGTAATAAACCCGTCCACGTCTTCAGTAATTGAGCTGTTATCAGAGCCACGCGGCTGCCCAGAACTTCTCAGCAGTAACAGGATGTTGAACGCAGGATGTGGTTTTCTACCGCATCTCATTTTTTTCAGCATAATACTTTGTTCATAAAATAAGAAATACAGGAAGGCGCTCGATATGGTCAGAAAGCTCCGCCTCCTCTGCATGAGTGACTTGTTGTCTAGAAGCATATCTGTGGAAACCGTCCAAAATGTTTTCAATATAACACGTCATTTCCTTCTAACCGAAATCTGTTTATTGACAGGCCAGGAGGACTACGATCGCTTGAGGCCTCTGTCGTATCAGGACGTAAACATTGTTCTCATCTGCTACGACGTGACCAATCCAACGTCATTCGACAATGTCAAGATAAAGGTGAAATGAATATGAATATAGATGATGAAATAAGAGCAATTCCATGCAAATGTCAACCTTGCCATGAAAACAAATAGCTCTTTATATATATATATATAATATATATATATATATATATATATATTTATATATATATATATATATATATTCATTCATTCATTTTCTTTTCGGCTTAGTCCCTTTATTATTCTGGGGTCGCCACAGCGGAATGAACCGACAACTTATCCAGCATATGTTTTATGCAGCGGATGCCCTTCCAGCTGCAACCCATCACTGGGAAACATCCACACACACTCATTCACACACATACACTATGGACAATTTAGCTTACCCAATTCACCTATACTGCATGTCTTTGGACTTGTGGGGGAAACCGGAGCACCCAAAGGAAACCCACGCGATCACGGGGAGAACATGCAAACTCCTATATATATATATATAGCCTAATAATAAATTTTTTATTAATAATTTTAAAGTAATACACTTAAAATGTTTTGACTAATATGGTTGTATACTAAACCAGCAGTATTTCACTGCATTGCATAGACAGGCATAGCCATTTGCGTTCTGAATGAGTCAAATAGGCTCAACACACCCGTTTACTGTAGTAAAAACTACGTATTAAATAAATAAAACTGACCATTTCTAATTCAAAATGGCATAAATGTAAACATATTAAAAAACGTACAGGCTAATTTACATATTTCACGATCATAATAATAGCCAAATGTTTGATAAGAGTTACATTTTCGCTGGAAGAAACTGTTATGACGAGGGGAGCAAGAAACAGAGGAAACAGTAGATGACCTGATTGCTCCTCCATGATGAGTGTTTCTCATAGCAAAGAACTGCAAATATGCAGATATTATATCTATATATTTTATCTATCGATAAACATATAAATAAAATGGGAAGGAGTGGAAGTCTGTCGCCGTTTTCATATCAAATTTAAAGGGGACTGAGGCGATAATTTAGTGGTGTACAGTACAGTTCATGAGCTAATCGCCAAAGGTTTAGTAGGGTTGAATAGAAATATAGGGGGTCTAAAGCCCCCTAAAAGTGGCCTAGCAATGGCTCTGCTGTAAAATACTCCGAAATGTCTCTGTCAATGTTTTGAAATAATTATATTTGATTTACCAAAGTCACACAAGTGCCAATTTCACATCTGTCACGTCCATAATGAAGCTTTTTCCTCATAAATGCAAACATGTCAAGTAAAATAAAAGCAATCATGTTTGTTCTATGGTGAGTCAACTCTTATCCTTCTGATTAGCATTATTTCTATTGGGTTGTGTAGTTTAATTAACAGAATTTCTACAAAGTATGTTGTCTACTGTAAACTTGCAGACGTTTTTGGTCGCATCAATAATGCATGTTTATTTCCCTCATTTAAAATCTAAAATGTTTCCAGATTGATATTTTTATGATCTCATAACTCTGGCTAGTTGTTTTGGAAAATATAAACAGATGCTTCAATATAATGTCAACATATACTTGCGCATTTATGTTTTGAGGTTTTACTGCAAATGTCACATCCGTAACGCTGGAATTGCTCATAAGTGTTCATCAGGTGAAAAGCAGCCGATAAACTTTGACCTGATCAGTAGATGATTGTACAAATGGACCACCGCTGACATGTAAACACACAGTTTTTCTATACGGTTGATGTCACGTAAGCTTGGAGGAATGTGCCGAGCCTTGTTTAAATAAAGGGAAGGTTCATTTAGGGCCTAAAGACAGATATAGTACGCTATCAGAGCATTGAGGAAGACCTGTGAGGAGTGTTTGCAGTTGAAGACAACATTAGCCCCCCTGTGAAATTTGTTTTTAAATATTTCTCATGTGATGTTTAATGTGGAGAAAGGACCTTTTTTTCTTCTTGGGACGGTTCTTTTAGTTTGACTGGAATTATATATACAGTTGAAGACTCCTGAAATATTAGCCCCCCCTGTATAATTATTTCCCCCAATTTCTGTTTAACAGAAAGATTTTTGTTCAACACATTTCTAAGCATAATAGTTTTAATAACTAATTTCTAATAACTGATTTGTTTTATCTTTGCCACAATGACAGCACATAATATTTGACTAGATATTTTTCATGATACTAGTATTCAGCTAAGTGCGTACCCACACTATGCTATCTGAACTGTGCCCAGGCGCGGTTCCCGGTTTGTTTGACAAGTGTGAGTGCTCCGAATCGGGCTCAGGCGTGGTTCAGTTGGCCGGCCCTGGCCCGGTTGGAAGAGGTGTGCCAGAGCGCAGTTCAGTTGGGCTCAGGCGCGGTACGCTTGCAGTGTGAGTGCAAAGCACGCCTGAGCCCGAAACTGAAGACGTGACGTCACTTTTAAGGGCAACCGTGCTTCGGCAATGGTTCAAGGCAACCGTGCCTAGTAAATGTATGCCCTTAAAGTGAATTTTTTTTTAGCTTAACTAGGTTAATTAGGTTATTTAGGCAAGTTAGGGTAATTAAGCAAGTCATTATATAACAGTGGTTTGTTCTGTAGACAATCTAAAACAAATATTGCTTAAGGGGGCTAATAATATTGACCTTAAAATTCTTTGAAAATTTATTTCTAGCCGAAATAAAACAAATAAGACTTTTTCCAGAAGAAAAAATATTATAG
Organism: Danio choprae; assembly: GCA_903798125.1. Taxonomy (NCBI): domain Eukaryota; kingdom Metazoa; phylum Chordata; class Actinopteri; order Cypriniformes; family Danionidae; genus Danio; species Danio choprae. Next base: position 545,507 of record CAIGQW010032537.1, read on the forward strand.
CAAATACTGTGAAAAATTCCTGAATCTGTTCAACATCATTTGGGAAATAATTGAAAAAGAAAAAAATTCATTTTGACTTCAACTCTATATAAAAAAAGTTAAAAAGAGGTCCATAAACAGTTCTCATTAGCACTCCTCACAGTGCGAAGATTCATATTTTTATCCCCATTAAAGTCGCTGTGAAACTAGCAATGTTTGTTTTGCTAGCTCACATTGTCCTTGTTAAGGTGAACAATTAGTCTGTGCATGTTATTCAACTGAAAAATAATGTTTGTTTCAATGAAAATCTGACCATTTGCTTCAGTGTCTGACGATCCTTCTGTTGACATCAGTTTGATGGCTCCCATTGTCAGTGTTCTGTCGTGTCCATGTGCTTTTGTTGTTGTCATGTGACTCCCTTTGTTCTGGTTCCCGTCATCTTTAGTGTTCATTAGTTTCACCTGTGTTCATCCCCTGTGTCTTATTAGTTAATCATCATCCCTGTGTACTTATACCCCTCTGTTTGTGTCCTTCGTTGTCCGGTATTGTATTGTCTCATCGTCGATGTCCTGTCTGTGTGTCCTGTCTCATCCAGTGCCTGTATCTTGTAAGTGTTTGTTAAATAAATCCGTCTTATTGTCCCGCATCAAGTGTTACACCCATAGCAACTGTATAACAATATTCTTAACCACGCCCCTCTTACCATTAGTTTGCTATGAGGGAATGATGCGCAAAAAGAAAGCTCCGCCCCCTACTCATTATTCCACTTCAGTTGGAAGCACATCAACATACTGAAATAAAAGTCATCAACTTCTAATTCACGCTGACTTTAGGAATTTTTTCTGGGTTTTCTACAGAACAAACCACTGTTGTCCAATGACTTGCCTAATTATCTAAAACTAAAAGCCTTTAAATTTCACACAATACTAGTATCTTGTTAAATAACTAGTAAAATATTATGTACGGGCGGCACAGTGGCTCAGTGGTTAGCACTGTCGCCTCACAGCAAGAAGGTCGCTGGTTCGAGTCCCGGCTGGGTCAGTTGGCATTTCTATGTGGAGTTTGCATGTTTCCTTCGGGTGCTCCGGTTTTCCCCACAATCCAATCTTATGACCATAGTGTACGAGTGTGTGTGTGTGTGTGTGTGTGTGAATGCGAGAGTGTATGGGTGTTTCTCAGTACTGGGTTGCAGCTGGAAGGGCATCTGCTGCGTAAAACATATGCTGGAAAAGTTGGCGGTTCATTCCACTGTGGCGACCCCTGATAGGGACTAAGCTGAAGGAAAATAACATTGTTATTAAATTTATTTTAAAAATCTGTTAAACGTCACTTTGGAAATACTTGGGGAAATTAATATTTGGGCTAATCATTTTGCCTTCAAATTGTATATGAGAGGTTTAGTTTGAACTATTTTGTCCTGTCCTCCTCCAGTGGTACCCAGAAGTCCGCCATTTCTGCCGTGATGCCCCTATTATCCTAATAGGTTGCAAGACGGACCTGCGAAAGGACAAGGAGAAGATGAGGAGGCTCAAAGCTTTAGATCAGGCGCCCATCACCTACCTCCTGGTAAGAGTTTGTTTTTAATTATTCATTTAATAACATACTTCCATTCATCACTTTTGATTGATTTAATGCATCCTTGTGACCTAATGACCCCCCGAAAATTTGTATATACACTCAATGGCCACTATATTAGATACGGCTTTCTTGTAAACTAACCAGGTTGGACTGTTTTTGCTTCCAGAACTGCTTTAAAGAGATAATTCACCCCCAAATTTAAATTCAGTCATCATTAACTTATGCTTTACTTGTTTCAAAGCTTTAACACACAGAATAGGATATTTTGAACAAATGTTGTAAACCTGTAACCATTGACTTCCATTGTATTTATTTTTGTATGGAAGTCAATGGTTACAGGTCATCAGCTTTCTTTTGAAAAGTAAAACATTGTAAAAAATGAAACCCATAAAGGTTTGGAAGCACTTAAAGGAGTGTAAATAGAGAGTAAACTTTCATTTTAGGATGAACTATCCCTTTAAATCACATTTGTTCTGGTTTCTGATACTTAAGTTGAACTTTAGCAAGTAGGTACTACATTTGAATTTGAGTTTACTACATGATTGTTAGTAAAGTACGTTATATATAGCATGAATATCTATATAACTTGCGTTAGTTGTGTCGCTTCACTCCTATTCATGAATTCTCTTGCGTGTGGCATCATGGGATAGTGTAGTGTCCATTGGATGCGCACTACATAATCTCACCTACTGTTTTTTGAATACTATGAATTCGGACATCAACTCACACACTATATAGTAGGAAAGCATGCAAATTCGGACACAGCCCATGACTAGATGCATAAATGGTGCCATGTGATTGGCTGAGCTAATATTAACAATCAGCTTAACAGGTGTACCTAATAAAGTGGCCAGCAAGTTTATATTTGTGGCTTTGTTTTCCAAAAATTAGGCTTAGTGATAGAAGTATTAAGTAATCAACATGAATTTTTCTCCTCCAGGGTGAACAGACGCAAAAGGAAATGAACGCTGAGATTTACCTGGAGTGTTCAGCTAAATATAGAGAAAACGTAGAGGACATTTTCAGAGAAGCAACAAAGCGAGCGCTAGCAGCCAGAGCTAAAGCCAGACATCGCAGCAAGAAGAAGAAACACTGCACCGTTTTGTGACCTTTCCTGGAAGAGATACATTTTGTATATTTGAACTATGATATGTTGTAAACATTCAGGAATCATCTGCAGAGCTTCCAGGAAGGTTTAAGCCTTCTTGAAGGAATATGTTCAGGACATTGAGTGCGTGTTTTCAATCTACCCACCTAGCAAGACATACTGTTTGACAGAGATCACCACTGTGTGCACGCGATAGATTTGTTACGATCCACTCCACGTCTTTCTGGTGGTGTTACTCATTTGACTTAATGGAGTTTTATCTTCCATGTCGATCGTGGGGATGGAAAAAGTGCTGCTGATGTCTCAGGGATGACCATACGCATATTAGATGGTCACATTGTAAGTTTCGTTACAATTTGTGTCATTTATAATGCTAACCGCTATTATTATGCACTTGGTGTAACATGTTTCTGCAGTGTAATTCATGTTATGCACCATAGTATTAAATGTTAACCGTGTTAAGACCTATTCACACCAAGAGCTATAACTGTACCGTCAACAACAAAGTTTTAAAATTCGATATTTACTTCACTGTTTAATACCAGCAGACCACGCCACAATAATTCATCTTGTTTTTACAGTGTATAGGCTATTTGATTTGAATGACCACATTAGAAATCCAATTGTAAAATCGCACGTAACAAATCATTAATATATATATATATATATATATTCTGAGACAAAAACTTCAGTCACATAATCTTGAATGGGGTCCTTTAACTAATTAATTAAAGTTTTAAGTGGAATTGCCCGATTAAAAAATTAGCATATAGTGTCACACCAGAGGACATGGTCTTCAGTGACAAAATCTATTAAGTAAAATGTATATATAAATTACAAATGTAACGTTTTAAAAGCAACTGGTTTTAAGATTTGTTGTGCTTTGGCACCCCTGTTTAGTCATGGATAAAAATATTCATAATTTCATATAAAATAAACGGCACTATATGAAGATGTGTGTCCAACAATGAAGATAAATCGCTCTCACGCTATTTGTATATTATTAAGAGTTGTTGTTTTTTTGTGCTACATCACATCATGATCACATCACATCACACAGAAATGTCAACTGACCCAGCTCGAACCAGCGACCTTCTTGCTGTGAGGCGATCGTGCTACCCACTGCGCCACTGTGAGGCCCAAGTTGCAATATCAAGTGCAGTGAACTGTTAAATCTTCTGCGATAACTCATTGCCTTTACAATTATGATATTAAGTCCAATTTAAATAATTCCTACCCGTTTGCGATGTCAAGCAGTGGGAAAACTGGAAGCTAGCATCGCATTCAGAAATAGCCGAGCGCGTATATGTTTTGCCATCCGCCACTCACATTCACGTCGACATTTTTCCACAGCTGACGAACGATAAAACATCAACAGCCAATCAAAATCCAAGCCGTTCAAAAGAGCGCGAATATTCAAAAAAGAAGACGGTTAAACTGCAGCGCGCGATTCTTCTAATAATAACATTATAGTGCGTTGGTGTGGACGCTTATAAGTACAGTTTGCTAACAGATCTTTGCAGTATTTTGTCAGTCTCTATTATATAATGCTTTCTAAGTTTTATATACACAATGTAGCCTACATTTGGAGAAATATATACTATTATTGTAGCTGCAGAACACCGCCATTTTCTTTACTGTGTGTTGCTTCCTATTAACAGTGTCGCACGGATGCCAGAAAGTATTGCTTAAAATTTGTATCTGTTCCACAAGTGTTGCACAAATAAACCTTTTTATTTATATACACATGATTAGATTTTTGCCTGCTGAGGAGAATAATGTCACTATATTTTAAGTCTGTAGCTGTTTTATATATAGCCGTGTGTTCTTTTGACATTGAAACAGGCTGCCTGATGCAATTCTTGCCAGGTTTTAGGCAGATGTTATTGAAAATCTCTGCTTTCTCTGCAAAACAAACTTGGTCAGAATACAAAAGTGATCTTGCTGTGGTTAGAGCAACTCCTGCACATATAGCAGGATATGACTGTGGTAACGGAAGCCTTGAAATACTGCTGCAAGTCACATCTACAGAGCTAAAAACTCATTTCTATCTCGCATTTGCACACGAATTTGGCACAAACTTGGAAGGTTTTCAAGCTTCAGACCAATAACTGTAAATCAGCTTTATTTATTTATTATTGTACATTAGAATGCATCCTGTTTGGTGATCATACATTTTTTATTAAACTGAAAGAGTGCACCATATCAAAATAATAATTATCAGACATATTAACTACGCTGAACTGAACTAAACTGAACTTCAACTCTGAAAACTGGACTGACGCAGTTTCAATCTACTAGAACTTCTATGTTAAGCTGCATTGACACAATCTACATTGTAAAAGCGCTATAGAAATAAAGATGAATTGAATTCCCTGCTGAAAAAACCAGCATATGCTGGTAAGGTATGTTTTGATGCTGGTCTTGCTGGTTTCAATGCTGGTTTTGCTGGTCTCAAGGCTGGTCTTGCTGGTCTCAGTGCTGGTCCTGACCAGCATCAAGACCAGCATTGAAACCAGCAAGACCAGCATCAAGACCAGCAAGACCACCATCAAAACGTACCTTACCAGCATATGCTGTTTTTTTCAGCAGGGTTGAATATTTAGAACAAGAATTATTAGATGGCATATTAAAAATATATATATATTTAAGAATCATAGTTTGGCCCCCAAATACTTTAAATCTTTAGCCTATAATCTGCCGCTATATTTAAACCCAATGGATTTTACCCATTTGTAAGTAAGACGTTATCAAGTAAAATATAGTATATTCTAGTATCGGCAGCACGGTGGCACAGTGGGTAGCGCTCTCGCCTCACAGCAAGAAGGTCGCTGGTTCGAGCCTCGGCTGGGTCAGTTGGCATTTCTGTGTGGAGTTTGCATGTTCTCCCCGTGTTTGCGTGGGTTTCCTCCGGGTGCTCCGGTTTCCCACACAAGTCCAAAGACATGCGCTATAGGTGAATTGGGTAAGCTAAATTTTCCGTAGTGTGTGAATGAGTGTGTGTCGATGTTTCCCAGTGATGGGTTGCAGCTGGAAGGGCATCCGCTGTGTAAAACATATGCTGGATAAGTTGGCGGTTCATTCCGCTGTGGCGACCCCAGATTAATAAAGGGACTAAGCCGAAAAGAAAATGAATGAATGAATATTCTAGTATCACACAAATCTATTATTAATATTCATATATTTTAATAATTGCAGGTTAGAATGTCACATACCCTACTTAATTACGCATTTTGATATTTTATGGTAGAATTTTATATTAAGGCGTTGTTACACGTTCCATGTACTTATTAGTAATTACAATTAATTATGCATAATTACATGCAACTAAACCTAACCCACATTCAAACACTAATCATATATTTGTAATGAATTAATATTACTCAGTAGTTAACAAACACCTTAAAATAAAGTCGACTCCATTTTATTTTCCACAAGTTATTTGCGGCATTAAATGTACACCTGCATTTAATAGGCCTTCTTTGTATATTAAATCATAGTCTATACTACTACTACTACTACTACTAATAATAATAATAATGATAATAACCATAAATATAGCTTTATATCAGTACAGAGCTTTTATTTCACAGGTCTTGTACTTTCCCAAACTTCAATCGCAGGCCCATTTTGCAAAACCCCGCCCCCCAACATGATTGACAGGCAGATGAAGATTCTGATTGGCCAAGTCGTTGAGGGTGGCTTCTATTGATGTTTGCAGAGCATGCCTGTGTTTTTGCATGAGATCTAAGTCAGTGTAATCCATCAGGCAGCATTAACGTTGTAATTAAACAGTGAAACATGTTATATCCATCATGTTCCGAATGATAAACAAATAAAAAAATCAGCATAATCGCCATTTATTTATACATTTATATGCTTCACACTCGCGCCCTCTGGTGGAGAAGGTGTAAACAACACGGGGATTTTCCACACATTAATTGTAACAGTTTGTTTTTATTGGCTCTACAGTAACAGAAAGAGAATAGAAATCCAGCCTGTTATCTAATCGGTCCTTTGAAAACCTTTTCCCTCCAGTCTGAAGGCTTATTTTGCGTTCAAACACAAAAAGTGCAGTAATTTCGCTCAACACAAACACTTTAAAACATTTACGCAGTGGTTTAACTGTGCAATAAAGCATTTCCCAACATGAGAAATCCCTTCAGTTACAGCTTTCAGTTACAATTCCCAGAGCTGCTGCATTTCTTGTAACACTTCTAGATTAAACTAAACCACGTGAAAAAATACTATAGTAATTTATATTAAATACTAGTGTTTCGAACCATACTAGTAAAGTGTATTATACTGAAGTATTTACAACTCCAGCATACTGTAGTACTAACTGAGAAACTGTAATAAATGCTAGTTTTGTGGTGTGTTGTAGTATAATATACCCATATACACTCACCGGCCACTTTATTAGGTACATCTGTCTAACTGCTCGTTAACAAATTTCTAATCAGCCAATCACATGGCAGCAACAAAATGCATTTAGGCATGTAGACGTGGTCATGACGATCTGCTGCAGTTCAAACCGAGCATCAGAATGGGGAAGAAAGGGGATTTAAGTGACTTTGAACGAGGCATGGTTGTTGGTGCCAGACGGGCTGGTCTGAGTATTTCAGAAACTGCTGATCTACTGGGATTTTCACACACAACCATCTCTAGGGTTTACAGAGAATGGTCAGAAAAAGAGAAAACAACACAACATGTCCAACCTTGAGGTGGATGGGCTACAGCAGCAGAAGACCACACCGGGTGTCACTCCTGTCAGCTAAGAACAGGAAACTGAGGCTACAATTCACACAGGCTCACCAAAATTAGACAATAGAAGATTGGACAAACATTGCCTGGTCTGATGAGCCTCGATTTCTGCTGCAACATTCAGATGGTAGGGTCAGAATTTGGCATCAATAACATGAAAGCATGGATCAATCCTGCCTTGTATCAACGGTTCAGGTTGGTGGTGGTGTAATGGTGTGGGGGATATTTTCTTGGCACACTTTAGGCCCATTAGTACCAATAGAGCATCGTGTCAACACCACAGCCTACCTGAGTATTGTGCTAACCATATCCATCCCTTTATGACCACAGTGTACTCATCTTCTGATGGCTACTTCCAGCAGCATAATGCACCATGTCATAAAGCATGAATCATCTCAGACTGGTTTCTTGAACATGACAATGCGTTCACTGTACTCAAATGGCCTCCACAGTCACCAGATCTCAATCCAATAGAGCAGCTTTGGGATGTGGTGGAACAGGAGATTCGCATCATGGATGTGCAGCCAACAAATCTGCAGCAACTGCGTGATGCTATCATGTCAATATGGACCAAAGTTTCTGAGGAATATTTCCAGTACCTTCTTGAATCTATGCCACAAAAGATTAAGGCAAAAGGGGGTCCAACAAGGTACTAGTAAGGTGTACCTAACAAAGTGGCCGGTGAGTGTAGCTGTAGAAAACTATTTGTGTTTATATTACTATGGTTGTTGTGTTACCATGGCAACTATAGGATTTCCACAACAGATTCAAATTCAAGTACGCAGCCGTTGGAATATTTTTGGCGCGAGACTTCCGGCCTCATTCACTCCCATTGATTTATATAGGTTAAAGCAGCTCGTTGTACTGCTTGAAGTTACAAACTGATATTTTCTTATGATCTTCTTCTTCTTTTTATGTATATTCATGAACACACTTGTTTGTAGAGCGAGTAGTTTGACCGGTTTTCTGCCGTTTATTATTCCTAGTCATTTCTCCCATAGGCGACAAGTAAACAATCGGGAAAACGAGCGCACTTCCGGTCAATACTAAAGTAAGGTTCAAAAACAACACAGTATTTACTACAAATTACTATAGTATTTCTTCATGCGGGAGGTGTAAAAGGAGAGCTTAAGGCAAATAAATCAGCCAACAAACAAACTTCGCCTCTGGAAAATCGCATGGAAAGGTGAAAAAACCTCCCTGATGGAAAATGAGCAATGCAGAAACACATACCGGTTCATAAATGCAACCTTAAAACAGCTTTCATGAACACAATGCAGGTTAGCATTTCAGCTGTTATTCGCACTTACACTAAAGTCGTGTGTTTATGCCTTCAAAAGGTGGACAATTACAAGAGGCCTGATTTTAACGTACTACGAAAGTGTTACTTTATTGCCATCATCAAAAACACAAATCCCCACTTTCATCATGTGACCTTAATTCAAGAGTTTGGCCTTGCTGAAACACAGTACCAACAAGCAACGACGTGCAAAACACACCTTTCCCTTCAAGTGGCATTAAGTATCAATGCTTTCCCACAAATATGCAACGTCTGCTGCAGCTGAAATGCGAGTGAATTTAACGAACAGCTTTATTAAGAACGCTAACGAATCCCTTTGAGAGTGTGCATCTGCGCTTCTACAGCCTTCCTGCTGCATTGCATAAAGTATAAATGTGGCTTTTTTTTTGTAAACATATCCATGCACAGGAACGAAACAATCCTCACATATTGGGTATACAGTGTCTGAAGTCTGTCAGTGGTTTCTGACCCAAACGCTGCTTGAGATGATGTGAAAAAGAGCGAAAACAACACGGCAGGACGCAGAGCGATGTGACACGGAAACTTGATTCTCCAAACGAGTTGGAGGAGACGTCAACATCTCTCTCAAACCGCTGGGGGGACGAGAGAGTTTTGTGCGCTTTTGAGTTTCAGTTCTCGGAGTCTGACGCCCGAGACTCAGTTGTTTTTCACCTTGTCTTTGTTCTTCAGGAGCTTCTGATGAACCACTTTCAGAGTCGTGAGGAAATTTCCCAGGAACAGCACGAGAAACGTCAAGGCCAACATGAAGACCTGCAGGACCCAAGCATTCCAGAGCATTGTTTTACTGAACAAACTAAAGTAATCAATAATTAATGATTTACATATCAGATGTAAAAGTAGTGCTGGACAAAGGTCAATTTTGCATAATAAATAAATAAATAAATGAATGTATTATGTATATGTGAGACACACACACACACACACACACACACACTTTATAATGTATGTCCAAACCATATATTGTATTGGCCTAACCCCACCCTACCCCTAAACCCACCCATCACAGGAGACTGTGTACAGCTTTACTCTCTGAATAAACTCATTCTGTGTCATTCATAAGCTTCTGGAGAAATGAGGACGTCATCAATGTCCTCATATTTCACCTCCTTTTTGTAATACCTGTGTCATACC
>CAIGQW010032537.1:580066-591503 GCA_903798125.1 Danio choprae
ATAATCTAAAATTCAACTGCTCTTTAAAAACAACAGCAAAAAAATAAGTATATCAGTTCATAAGTATATCTCTTTAGTAAGATCTGAAAGTGTGTTCATACTTATGAAGGCTCTGCTTGAGGTCTTTCAGGCCTTTTCTCTGTTTGCTAATGGTGCTGCTGCATATGGCCTGCAGGTTCGTCAGCTCCTCCAGCTTCTGTCTGTAAACTTTGTGCGTTTCCTAAAATACAAAAGCACACCGGTAGTCGGCATGAAATCAAAATTGTTCCCTAAAACATGCATGACCTTTCGGTGTGCCGATGACATCTTCTGGACGCTTTATTTTAAGCAGGAGGCATTTTAATCACGGGTCACTCCATTACAGCTCTAAATTTACACTGTCATTTCAACAAAGATTGCTCTGGGATAATGGTAATACCACAGTACTGAAACTACTATGATCAGGTGGCATGTAATAAAAGTTACATATAATACAGGTTAAACAGGTTATGCTGCATGACATACTTTATTATACACCCATATTTTTGAAATTCAATTTACTTGCATGTATTATTTGTATTATCGCTGCACAATATATTGTTTTAGCATCAATTTGGCAATGTGTGAACGCGCAATATTCACATCGCAGGATCTGTAATGTGGAGTCAGGATTATAGCTGACCAGGTACAATTGGAGTCATTTCATTCATTCATTCATTTTCTTTTCAGCTTAGTCCCTTTATTAATCTGGGGTCACCACAGCGGAATGAACCGCCAACTTATCCAGCATATGTTTTACGCAGCGTATGCCCTTCCAGCTGTAACCCATCACTGGGAAACATCCATACACACTCATTCACACACATACACTACGGACAATTTAGCTTACCCAATTCACCTGTACTGCATGTCTTTGGACTAGTGGGGGAAACCGGAGCACCCGGAGGAAACCCACGTGAACACGGGGAGAACATGCAAACTCCACACAAGCCGAAAAGAAAATGAATGAATGAATGAATGAATACTGTTAAACTCTATTTATACTGTTGCTCTACTGTATTTATTTACGCTGGTAATAAGTCTATTATATTTTCTGCAGATGCACTACTCTTAAAAAAAACTTCCCATCCAATATAAATGTATTAATATTTCAAAAATAGAGCTATAAATGTTATTTGGTGAAAAATCGCTATATAAAACGCAATGTACGTTTCCAATGTCGTGAAGCCCTAATTTGTACCATGTATATAAAACCACTTTCAGAAATTTTATTTGACCAAAACACCAAAATATGATGTCTCATCTTTGTCTCATGTACAAAATATTTAAAGTATTAAAAATATGTGAAATATTTTAAATGTATTTAAAATAAACAAAATGTTTTTTACATAATGAGCAGTATTTTAGTTCCTCTTTCATTATAAAACCTTTTCCCCTCATGAACAAACACTAAATTATAGTAATAATATTACTATATATTATAATATTACACTAAATAATATTAAAGTGATATATACCATAGAAAATACTACAGTAAACATATTGTATATATTATAGTATTTACAGCTCTTTATTAATGAATGCTACAGCATACTGTAGATTTATAAGTCTAGATGAACAAACTAATAAATACTGTAGTATAGATTAGTTTTAAGACAATAAACTGTGTATTGTAATATAATATAAGTAATTATAGAAAACTCAGTAGAGTATTTGGTAATTTTTTATATTTCTATAGTTGTTGTTCAACCACAGCAACTGATTAATTCAAGTACTTTACTATAGTATGGGTCAAAACACTATAGTATTTGCTATTAGTTACTATAGTAATTTCCATGCATGTTAAAAAACTAATCTTTGGCCTGTGAAGATTGATATAAGATATCATATTTAATGTTTTTTACAGGGAAGTCTAAGATAATTGAAATAATACCACAGTGCTATCATGAATTGTGTCCCAAAAACGTAGTATTCCCATGGTAATTTGCACTTTTTCCAAGGCATTCAAACCCCTGGAGCTTCATGAAGCTTCTCTCATTCATTTTGAGCTTCATCATACTGTAATCTGACCTTGATATCAAGAATAGATCATTTTAACAGTTAAGCAACAACTCTTGGTTAACATCTAACCTAGTTTAACCAGTGACATTCGTGAACCATTATCAGAATTACTTCAGTAGCACACCGCGTTTATTAAAAACCGAGCAGATACACAAAAACAATACTTATTATTTTGTATTTCTACTATATATATTATAGAAAGCGGATACAGATTTGATACACATGTACAGTAACAATAGAAATCAGTTCATCATCTGAGGAGCTAAAGCCTGTTAGCCGCGTTATAAACATCCAAAACACACACGGCTGCTTCTTTAATAACTCATTCATTCATATCTTGGTTATCGGAGCACAAACACAACGTATATCAGTTCAGCTCAAACCTGTAATTGCTGATATTCTTGCTCTATTTCTGTCCATTCACTTTGACATCTCTCCAGTGACATTGTACCCGTCCGCGCTAGCGCTGCTGTGCCGCGTAACTGCCGCTAGTAGGCGCTCCAGCCATTTATATAAGCTCCGCTTCCTCCCCGTCAGCCAATCACAGTCGAGCATTAGGTTCCGAGGATGACACCGCCATCTGACGACCGGGAGAGTCAGCGAAAATAAACATTAGAGAGTTCGTTGCTTGGTTACAGTATACTAATTATTTTGAAGAGGTTAAGTCGAGATCGACCATTGCTTGACAATTAAAGTAGTTTTTCCTATATAAATGGTTGATTTAAGTGTACTTAAGCGGTCTGGACAGTAAAGGTAAGGATTGACTATGACTTATTTATTAATTTACCATTTTATTTACACGTTTTAAACGCAATAAAGCATTAGTATCCACTATATATCTTCGTTTAATAGGTTTTTGTGAGTGTGTGGTGTTATTTTAACAGACTGTCTCATGAACATGTGTTTGCACTTTGTTATTGTTCCCAAAAAGCTTTTAATAAATCAATAAACACGTATAAAAACACACGTCAAATTAATTTCATGGTCATTACGCAAAATGTGCGCATTTGAATGAAAATGTGTTTAATATCTATGATCTTCTTAACGTCGACAGAATGAAGGCAGCATAAAACTGTACTGCCATTTTGTCTAAGTGTTACATGCACAAGCATTAACCTACATTGTTATATGGAACTGTTTCATATTTTACATATAATGAGCATTATATTAGTTCCTCTTTCCAATGAGATATTAACAACAAAACATTTCCCACATGAAAACAATACTATAGTAATTTGTAGTAAATACTGAAGTGTTTTTAAACCATACTATAGTAAAGTGTATTATACTGTACATATTATAGTATTTACAACTCTGTTGAGGAATGCTATAGCATATAGTGTTAACTATTCAGATCTGAGAAACTAATAAATACTATAGTATACTTTAGTTTTTGCTACAGTAAACTGTGGTGTGTTGTAATATCAAATACTCTGTAGTTGAACATTCATTCATTCATTTTCTTTTCGGCTTAGTCTCTTTATTAATCTGGGGTCGCCACAGTGGAATGAACCGCCAACTTATCCAGCATATGTTTTACGCAGCGGATGCCCTTCCAGCTGCAACCCATCACTGGGAAACATCCATACACACTCATTCACACACATACACTACAGACAATTTAGCCTACCCAATTCCCCTATAGCGCATGTCTTTGGACTTGTGGGGGAAACCGGAGCACCCGAAGGAAACCCACACCAACACGGGGAGAACATGCAAACTCCACACAGAAATGCCAACTGACCCAGCCGAGGCTCCAATTAGTGACCTTCTTGCTGTGAGGCGATCGTGCTACCCACTGCGCCACCGTGAGGCCTATACTGTACATATTATAGTATTTACAACTCTGTTGAGGAATGCTAAAGCAAATAGTGTTAACTATTCAGATCTGAGAAACTAATAAATACTATAGTATACTTTAGTTTTTGCTACAGTAAACTGTGGTGTATTGTAATATCAAATACTCTGTTGTTGAACACTATTTGTTTATATTATTATAGTTGTTGTTACCAGAACTACAGAACCACAACAGATTAATTGAAGTACTTTACTATAGTATGGTTCAAAAACACTATTGGTATTACTGTAGTATTTTTTTCATGAGGGAAATTTGTTTTGTATGAGTTACTATAGTATTTTTTTAATGTGGGTTAAATAAATAAAAAAAAGAATAAACAAAAAATAAATACTGTATTTATGAATATTCAATGAATATGATCAGCACATTCATTATCTGCAGTTCTATGTCTGATTATGTCTTAATAATATTCGTGTTCATATTTTATCTTGTAATAGCTTGTTTTGCAATAGTAATTTTTATCCTAACTCGTTATTCAGTTAGTTTTTGCAGATGGGTATTATTTTAACACACAGCCTCATAAACATGTTTGTTTTTACCGTTTGCTCCACGTTATTATTCTTCCTAAAGAACACGTTATTCTTCCTCTTTTATAAATTACTATAGGATTTTGTCATGTGGGTTAAAATAAAAATTAAATACTGTATTAATAAATATTTTGAGCACACGTCTATGCAATTCTATGTCTTATTATTATAAAAAAAAAGTAGATATTGGCCAATAATTTTCTAATAAAACAATATTAATCTTCATCCAGTGCAGTATGCCTTATGTGAAAAGACCCCAGACCACAGAACCACTAGTGAAACTTTGGGACAGAAAGGCTCAAAAATGTGGACTTCATCACACGGTGTATTCCGTCAATGGAGATCAATACACGGGCGAATGGATGGATAATAAGAAGCACGGTAATGTTTAATTGCTTGAATATTTAATGGCATGTTTTAAACATGGCAGGCCTTGAAGATCACAGTAAGAACAAGCCTTAATTTAACCGACTTTGATATTCAAATGTGCTCTGCAGATTGTGTGTATCTGTCATCCAAGTTTGATTTAGTAGAACGAGAGCTAATCTTTCCTTTATTAAAGGGACAGTTCGGGCGTCACGGTGGCTCAGTGGTTAGCACTGTCACCTCAAAGCAAGAAGGTCGCTGGTCCGAGTCCCGGCTGGTCCAGTTGGCATTTCTGTGTGGAGTTTGCATGTGCATGTGTTGGCGTGGGTTTCCTCCGAGTGCTCCGGTTTCCCCCACAGTCCAAACACATGCGCTACAGGTGAATTGGATGAACTAAATTGGCCATAGTGTATGAGTGTGTGTGAGAATGAGTGTATGATTGTTTCCCAGTACTGGGTTGCAGCTGGAAGGACATCCGCTGTGTAAAATATATGTTGGATAAGTTGGCGGTTCATTCCACTGTGACGACCTCTGATGAATAAAGGGACTAAGCCGAAGGAAAATGAATGAATGTGTTCAACAGAGGAAATCCATTCATAAAGGTTTAGAATCACTTGAGTAACTGATGAGGAAATTTTCATTTTTGGGTGAACTGTCCCTTTAAAAAACTGTTTCTGAACGTACCTTTTACTCTGCTAAGGAAAGGGAATGCAGGTTTGGAAGAGAGCAGGAATAATCTATGATGGAGACTGGAGGTGTGGAAAGCGGGACGGGTTTGGAACCCTAAGCAGGACGGACCCTGAAACCAAAGAGTATGTGAGGGTTTATATCGGCTCTTGGAGGAATGACAAGAAGGAAGTGAGTAGCAAAGACACTTTATTGAATAACATGGTTTGCCAAATAAGGACATAATAAAACGATGGTCCTTGGCAGGTCTTAATGGGGGCCTATTATGCAAATATCACTTTTATAAGGGGTTTAAACGCAGTCGTGTGGGAACAGTGTGTGAATATAAGCAGCTTTTAATAGTAAAAATGTATTAATTGTATTTGTTTATAATCAGACTTCATATAAACAGTCTGCAGAAACACTTTGATTGACATTCTACCTTTGTACGTCATCAGACGAGGAAAGCCCCGCCCACTAGTGACCATCTCTCCCTCATTAGCATAGGACGTTAATGTTGTTTTTGAATCTGTCATTATGCTGACACACAGGCATTTGTAGCTCCGCCCTCTTTTGAAAAGACCACTCGTTTGAATTTAAAGCGACAGTCACCAAAACGGCACAATTTGGACCAAAGCCTAAAAGAGGCTGGTCTGAGAGTTATAAAACATTATTTGTGGGGTATTTTGAGCTAAAATTAGCTTAATTAAGAACAAGATCACGTCATCTCACACCGTGTCATTATTTATTCAACAAAAATAAAGGAGATAGAAAAGCCATGGGTGACAAACTTAGGATTCAGATGCCAGTAGATACACTTTTAGCATTAATGAAAATTAAATGAAAATTCTGTTATTAATTTCTCACCCTCAAGTCTTCCCAAACCCCTGAGACCTTCGTTCATCTTCTGAACACAAACTAAGATGTTTTAAGTGAAATCAGAGAGCTCCCTCATCCTCCATAGACAGCAAAATAAGTTACAGACTCATTCAAAGTCCAGAAAAATACCAAAAAACTCCCTCAAAACAGACCATATCATGACTTTAGTGGTTGAATCAGAATATTATCAAGTCACAGCAATAATTTTGTGCTCACATAAACAGTTCTTCTCCTCAGTGTCAGTATAGGGCGCATGCTCACATCACACTTGGCCACGCCCTTTAAGTATACATTCATTTTCCTTCGGCTTAGTCTCTATTTCAGGGGTCGCCACATCGAAATGAACTATTCCAGCATATGTTTTACACAGCGGATGCCCTTCCAGCTGCAACCCAGTACTGGGAAACACCCATACACACACTTATTCACACACACACTCATACACTATGGACAATTTAGCTTACACAATTCACCTATGACTGTGGGGGAAACCGGAGCACCCGAAGGAAACCCACGCCAACACGGGGAGAACATGCAAACTCCACACAGAAATGCCAACTGACCCAGCCGGGACTCAAACTCAGCGACATTCTTGCTGTGAGGCCACAGTGCTAACCACTGAGCCACCGTGCCGCCCACTTACGTATTACCATTACATATTTTCAATGAAAGGGTTTGATTTTTCTAAATATTGTAACAAAGGATCAGTTGCTATACAAATGTATTTACAATGCTTTCTTTGTTTATAATATTTTTAAGCATGACTTTATGTCCACATTGAAACTGTCAGTCTTTCATTCGCAGGGTGCTGGGTCGTACTTCTACAGTGCGTCTGCGTTTTATGAGGGCCAGTGGAGTGGAGATCAGAGGAGCGGATGGGGACGAATGCAGTATGAGAATGGAGAGCTGTATGAAGGAGAGTGGCTGAGGGACAAACATCACGGCCAGGGCTTGATTTTACTAGGTACACCCTTAAAATGGTTTGCAAAAGTTTATTCAAATGTACATTTCATATTTTATGTTCATATTATTGTTATTAAAAAGATTATTCACATTTATGGTTGCACATTATATTCCAAAATTATCGTTATCATGTGTAATATATGTACCGCAGATATGTGTGGTATTATATCTTTAGCCCCGCCTCCCCAGTAGTTACTGCTCTGCTATTGGTTGGAGCTGAAAATAAATACTTATAAAGACAACAGCCAATCAGAGTCAGAATATCTGCTGAGGTTTTCACTCATAGTGTTTTAAAGACTAAGACCCAATCCCAATTCTATTTTTGTACCTCTTCCCTTGAAACAGAGTGTGAAGGGAAAGAGCTTCAAAATTTACCCCTAAGAAATGGGACAGCACTACAAGACCTGCACACGTCATCATATGTCATCGCGATCTCTTACTTTATATGAGATCGACGATGGCGACTGCTGTTGTTATTCCAGTTGCTTTATTTTTTGGTATTCATCTTCAGGAAATCACTGAAGGCAATGATATCATGTTATCATAATGATATATTGCGGCGATAAGATCATAACTGTACTGTGTATTTACAGCGTGGCCATATTCATCTATGTAAACACATGAAAGCAACATTAACATCATACCAGACACTGTAAAAAGATCATTTCCAGCCATCTCCTGACTTCCTTTTGCAGCCATGCTGTCATTGTGGATGGTGTATTCTGGGAAATGTTCATGCCCCTTGGTTTCGAGTGTGGTCCTGACAAATCTGTTTCAAAGGCTATCTAGCCCTTCCCCTAGCTCTACCTTAGGGCTAAGGGGCAGAATTTGGGATTGGGCCTAAATGTTTGCACCTTGACACTTTTTTTAGCCTGAATTAGAATTAATTAATTCATTCATTTTCATTTCGGCTTAGTCCCTTTATTAATCTGGCGTCACCACAGCGGAATGAACCGCCAACTTATCCAACATATGTTTTACGCAGCGGATGCCCTTCCAGCTGCAACCCATCACTGGGAAACACCCATACACACTCATTCACACACATACACTACGGACAATTTAGCTTACCCAATTCACCTATAGCGCATGTCTTTGGACTGTGGGGGAAACCGGAGCACCCGGAGGAAACCCACGCCAACACGGGGAGAACATGCAAACTCCACACAGAAATGCCAACTGACCCACCCTAGGCTAGAACCAGTGACCTTCTTGCTGTGAGGCGATCGTGCTACCCACTGCGCCACCGTGAGGCCCGTAGAATTAATTAGATTTTACTAATTAATTTTAATTTTAGATTTTACTTTTTTAAATTATATATCATTAAACATATAAAGGATTTAAAAACGTCTGTAGCTTTTTTTCCAGGGAAATGTCATATCGTAGGAAATATGGTTATCGCAGTACTCGATTGTGTGCTGATTCCAGTGTTGTGCAAGCGTAATCATGTTTGTCCCAGAGTAAATACAAATGAAAATGATAAAATTATATAAAAATGTAGATATTAAATACAACTAAATGACAATGATCTCAAACCCAAATCACACATGGAGAACAAAACAGCTGATGAAACACTGACTGTCATGAAATGCCATAGACAGAGTGTGTATATTATAGAGCCAGTATGAAAATTACCTGGACAGTGAAAGAAAAACATGACAGCCGAGTAATATTATTTAATATTATATTATTATTGGGCAGCACGGTGGCGCAGTGGGTAGCACAATCGCCTCACAGCAAGAAGGTCGCTGGTTCGAGCCGCGGCTGGGTCAGCTGGCGTTTCTGTGTGGAGTTTGCATGTTCTCCCTGTGTTGGCGTGGGTTTCTTCCGGGTGCTCCGGTTTCCCCCACAAGTCCAAAGACATGCGGTATAGGTGAATTGAGTAAGCTAAATTGTCCATAGTGTATGAGTGTGAATGGGTGTGTACGGATGTTTCCCAGTAATGGGTTGCAGCTGGAAGGGCATCCGCTGCATAAAACATATGCTGGATAAGTTGGCGGTTCATTCCGCTGTGGCGATTAATAAAGGGACTAAGCCGAAAAGAAAATGAATGAATTATTTTATTATTTTATATTATTACTACATGTACCTACTATATAGTTAGGCTTAGGATGAGCTGTAAGTTGCATGTAGTTATGTGTAATTTATTGTTACTACTATAGTAAGTATATTGAACATGCGTAACAAGGACACCATAAAATAAAGTGTTACCTTATTCACATTTCAGTGTTTCCAAATTTTAATTGCATATATAATTATGTCTACTCTGTAATGTTAAAGAAGCAAAATTATTTTTACTCTTTTTCTAAAGCTAATGGAAACCGTTTTGTGGGCACCTGGAGTGATGGGATGAAGAACGGACACGGGCAGTTCTTCTTCCTGGACCGAGGACAACTGTACGAAGGCTTCTGGGTCGACGATGTTGCTAAATGTGGAAGCATTTCTGATTTCGGAAGAGAAACAGCAGTCAGACCGACAGTCTATCCCATTCCCAAGGTCAATGATTAACTCTGACGCTTGCTCATTTGCATGATTTCCATTTTAATAGCCACAGGTTCTGACCAGCTTTAGTCTTATGTTGCATGGGTATATTTATGGGAATAGCCAAAAAAATACACTGTATGAGTCTAAGTAATTGATTTTACTTATATGTAAAAAAAAAAAGAATTAATATTAAAGGGGACCTATTATGCCCCTTTTTACAAGATGTTAAATAAGGGATGTCCCTAGAGTGTGTATGTGACGTTTAATCTTAAAATACCACATAAATAATGTTTTATAACTCTCTGAAACTGACCCTTTTAGGCTTTGATCCAAATTGTGGCGTTTTGGTGACTGTCGCTTTAAATTCAAATGAGATTGTGGTCTTTTCAAAAGAGGGCGGAGCTACAAATGCCTGTGTGTCAGCATAGTGGCAGATTCAAAAACAAGACTAACGTCCTATGCTAATGAGGGAGAGATGGTCACTAGTGGGCGGGGCTTTCCCCCTCTGATGACATGTACAAAGGGAGAATGTCAATCAAAGTGTTTCTGCAGACAGTTTTTATAAAGGCTGATTATAAAAAATAAAATGAGTAAATGTTTACCATTAGAAGCTGCTTATATTCACACACTGCTGCCACACAACTGTTTAAACACCTTATTAAAGTGATTTTTGCATAATAGGTTCGTTTTTGATGAGTAATGTTCATTGCCAAGAGCTTAATTTAAGTTTAAAGGCGATTTTCTCAATATTTCGATTTATCTGAACCAGATATTATCCAGATATTCAAATTGTTAAAGTTGTTTCTTTGCCATATAATGTCCTATTATAACAAACTTCACATTAATATGAAGCTGAATTATTCAGCTTTCAGATGATATACACTCACCACTTTATTAGGTACACCTCTCTATCTGCTCGTTAACGCTAATTTCTAATCAGCCAATCACATGGCAGCAACTCAATGCATTTAGGCATGTAGACATGGTGAAGACGATCTGCTGCAGTTCAAAGCGAGCATCATAAAGGGGAAGAAAGGGGATTTAAGTGACTTTGAACGTGGCATGGTTGTTGGTGTCAGACGGGCTGGTCTGAGTATTTCAGAAACTGCTGATCTACTGGGATTTTCACGCACAACCATCTCTAGGGTTTACAGAGAATGGTCCGAAAAAGAGAAAATATCCAGTGAGCGGCAGTTCTGTGGGCGCAAATGCCTTGTTGATGCCAGAGGTCAGAGGAGAATGGCCAGACTGGTTCCAGCTGATAGAAAGGCAACAGTAAGTCAAATAACCACTCGCTACAACCGAGGTCTGCAGAAGAGCATCTCTGAACACACAACACGTCCAACCTTGAGGCGGATGGGCTACAGCAGCAGAAGACCACACCGGGTGCCACTCCTGTCAGCTAAGAACAGGAAACTGAGGCTACAATTCACACAGGCTCACCAAAATTGGACAATAGAAGATTGGAAAAACGTTGCCTGGTCTAATGAGTCTCGAATTCTGCTGCAACATTCAGATGGTCGGGTCAGTATTAGGCATCAACAACATGAAAGCATGGATCCATCCTGCCTTGTATCAACAGTTCAGGATGCTGGTAGTGGTGTAATGGTGTGGGGGATATTTTCTTGGCACACTTTGGGCCCATTAGTACCAA
>CAIGQW010032537.1:611503-627677 GCA_903798125.1 Danio choprae
ATAGTGAATATATATATATATATATATATATATATATTGGCTTTTATTTGTGCATTTTGAAATGTATTTAAAAATAAATATATATTTTTGACTGTATGGGCCTGCAAGTGGTGTTTGTGTGAGTAGGCCTGTCACAATAATCAATATATCGGTTTATCGCACAACACATGGACAGACCTCAATCATTTCTGCTGATGCAGTATATATCGCCCATACATACAAACCAATTCTAGCAACATTTTAGCTGATTGTGCAACATCTCAATCTTTATTGGAGGTGTCAGTGTCAGTATGGTTAATAAAACACTATAGTATTTACTATAAATTACTATAGTATATTTTCATGTGGGTGTCTGACAGCTGAAAATAGATCTGGCAGCAGATATCGCAGCCTCTGTTACTCTTTACCTGCACTTTTAGTTAACATTTATTATTATTTATTTAGGATATATTTTCACATTCTGACTCCAATGCCTCATTATTAAACTGTTCAAATGACTATAACTAAATGAAATAATCTTAATAAAGAAATATGATGTGTTCTCCGAAAGCATGTACTTGCATCGTGATGATATTATATTGTCATTCTGGCACTGTATAATAAGTGACAATAATATCAATAATATTGTTTATCGCAATGTATTTTGGTGCAATATATCGCACAACAAAAAATAGACATCGTGACAGGCCTATGTGTGAATGTTTAGCGGTGACTGACGTTGTGTTTGATGGTCGTGTGTCCAGCGCTCAATCTGCCGGAGGATGTACGACGAGAATGAGGATCTGTCGGATGTGGAGGAGATCACCAACATCAGGGGCTTCAGCCTGGAGGACAAACTGGACAGCGCTTTATACAACAGCCAGTTAGTGCAGTTCATGGAGGGGAAAGGTGTGTGTTCTTACTTTAAGTATATGTTCTTCTGCTGGCACCTGTCTGCAAACATGAGTTGTGTTTATAAGTGTACTGCCATATTAAAGGGATAGCTCACCCGAAAATGAAAATGTACACACCCTCAAGTGGTTCAAAACCTTTATGAGTTTCTGTTTTACTTGTTGAACACAAAAAATGTCATTTTAAAGAATGTGAGAAACTGGTAACCATTGACTTCCATAGTAGGGAAAAATATTATGGAAGTCAATGGTTACAATTTTCCAGCATTCTTCAAAGTATCTTCTTTTTAGGTTTAAAGAAACTCATAAAGGGTTGAAACAAGTAGAGTGAGTCACTGATGATGTAAATTTTATTTTTGGGTGAACTTTAAGAGGGGCAACAAGGTGGCTTAGTGGTTAGTACTGTCACCTCACAGCAAGAAGGTTGCTGGTTCGAGTCCCAGCTGGGTCAGTTGGCATTTCTGTGTGGAGTTTGCATGTTGTCCCAGTGTTGACGTGGGTTTTCTCTGGGTGGTCCGGTTTCCCCCACAGTCCAAACACATGCGCTATAGGTGAATTGAAACTAAATTGGCTGTAGCGTGTGTGTGTGTGTGTGTATGAGTGTGTATGGATGTTTCCCAGTACTGGGTTGCAGCTGGAAGGGCATCCGCTGTGAAAAACATATGCTGAATAAGTTGGCGCTCATAAGTTCATTCCGCTGTGGCGACCCCAGATGAATAAAGGAAAATGAATGAATGTCCCTTTAAGATTTTTGAGCAGAAATTGGGCTAATTATGATGCATTAAAAAGAATGCATATACACTATATCATAATAATGAACCTGCACAATGTTGATCTTGTGGGCATCTCAAAATACCTTGAATACTTATTTATCATTTAAACTTTTAGATGGTCTTTCAGGAATATTCAGATTGTTGTACTAGTGGCTGTTCATCACAGCAGCAAATGATGAATACCTAATAGGCGATTAATTTTTCAACATTACCATATTTACATGTTAATCTGGCCTATAATATTGAAAATTCTTTGACTAAAAGCCTTTTGATTGTTAACTCTGTACAGTAAGGTTTTATTTAACATCAGTGCGTTTAACTAAAGTCAATGTAATAAAGCATTTATTAATCATAGGTGATGTTAATTTCTTAATTGATGCCTAATAACGAATTAAAAAAAAATCTAAATCATTTTATTAAATTATTATTTTATTAAACTAATTAATTCAATGAAGTAGTATTTTTTTAACTATAATTTAGTTTGAATCTATTTTTCTTTTTTATTAATTTTTTAATAAATCCATTCACAAACCCTATAACCTTTACCAAGAATAGACCAAAACATAGCTGTCAATTACTTCAGTCTTAAATTACATGGAATTCAGAGAAAGTATAAACATAGCAATGTTAATAATAATAATAATAATAAAACTAAATATGTATGTGTAGGGCATTACTTAATATGATTCTCAACATAATCAATAAAAGGCTGCCATATCTTATAGAATTGGTCATGAGCTTTGGGTCATGACCGAAAGGACAAGATCTCAGATACAAGCGGCCGAAATGAGTTTCCTTCGCAGGGTGGCAGGGCGCACCCTTATAGATAGGGTGAGGAGCTCTGTCACCCGGGAGGAGCTCGGAGTAGAGCCGCTGCTCCTCCACATCGAGAGACGTCAGCTGAGGTGGCTCTGGCATCTGTTTCGAATGCCTCCTGGACGCCTACCTAGGGAGGTGTTCCAGGCATGTCCCACCAGAAGGAGGCCTCAGGGAAGATCCAGGACACGCTGGAGGGACTATGTCTCTCAGCTGGCCTGGGAATGCCTCGGGATCCCCCCGGAGGAGCTGGAGGAAGTGTCTGGGGAGAGGGAAGTCTGGGGGTCTCTCCTAAGACTGCTACCCCCGCGACCCGGCCCCGGATAAGCGGTTGAAAATGAATGAATGAATGAATGAAGGCAAGAATCTTACACTCTGACGCAGATAAACAAAAGTCTTCTGGGGCGATTCCAAATAATGCCACAAGTAGTTCCAGCTCTAATCCATATTGAAGCACAACAGAAAGGGTATCGAATATTGATCTCCAAAAGTTTTCTAATTTAAGACAAATCCAAAATGTGTACCCTCAGCAGCCTGGCATCTGTTTTTAACTATAATTGTCTTTTGCTCGCTGTTGATTTTAATGCATTAAATAATGCTAAATATTATATAGATATAAATAATATAACATTAAATATTTAATAGCTTAACAGGTTTTTATTTTATGATTATTTTAATTTTATTTAAATTGAACAGCTCTGTATAATGAAACGTCTCTTTATTGTACAGTAACACTAAGGGAATCCCTATGATTCCAGTCAGTGTTATATTCGTTCATCAGTCCAAACTTTATCATGCTTTTCTTTTGCATCATTCTAGAGTTCACCTATGAATATGTTCAGAGAGAAGCGCTGCGGACCCCGCTTGTGTTTAAAGCCAAAGATGGACTGGGAATAAGGTGAGAGCAGAACAAACTGCTTTATTTCAGGGCTGATTCTACAATTGCACATACATTTGGTAATGTGGTAAAAACAACTAACCTTCCCTAAATTTACTTTTAGGGAAAAACTGATTTCTTAATAGCGACGTCAACTCTGTTACAGGCAAATTAGGCCATGTGTAGAAAGAAGAATCCTTTTTTTCCTCTTAGATGAACAGACCTTATATAGATCTAAAAGTCCTTATATATCAACACTTGAAACCAAGATGACGCTTCACCCGTGGATACACACACACACACACACACACACACACATTTATTTTAGTACATTAGGCTAACCCTGGTAATGCATTTATAATCTGTGTTTTTATAATGACTAAATGTAAATTTAATGTCATAGAATAAGGAAAACGCCAATTTAGAGCTTTTTATGAATACTTATTAAATATTGTCAAAATAATATATTTAGATTATACAGTTATACACTACCTGACAAACGTCTTGTCGTCGATCTGAGTTGTAAGAGCAGCAAATAATAACTTGACTTCTAGTTGATCATTAGGAAAAGTAGCAGAATGAAACATCTGTTGAACTGCATCCCAATCATCACTTCATCACAAATACTGCAGAAGACCTACTGGAACCCGCATGGACCCAAGATTCTCACACAAATCAGTCAAGTTTAGTGAAGGAAAAATCATGGTTTGGGGTTACATTCAGTATGGGGGCGTGCGAGAGATCTGCAGAGTGGATAACAACATCAACAGCCTGAGGTATCAAGACATTTGTTCTGCCTATTACATTACAAACCACAGGAGAGGGCAAATTCTTCATCAGGATAGCAGCGCTCCTTCTCATACTTCAGCCTCCACATCAAAGTTCCTGAAAGCAAAGAAGGTCAAGGTGCTCCAGGATTGGCCAGCCCAGTCACCAGACATGAACATTATTGAGCATGTCTGGGGTAAGATGGAGGAGGAGGCATTGAAGATGAAGCCAAAGAATCTTGATGAACTCTGGGAGTCCTGCAGGAACGCTTTCTTCACCATTCCAGATGACTTTATTAATAAGTTATTTGAGTCATTGCAGAGATGTATGGATGCAGTCCTCCAAGCTCATGGAGTCATACACAATATTCATTATTTTTCCACTGCAGCATGACTTTATATTCTATACTGCACATTATTTCTGTTCAGTGACAAGACTTCTGTCTAAGCAAAGTCAGACCTTACTGTCCTAATTAAATAATTAAAAATCAAAGCATGATCATATTTGATTGTGATAAAATAAGCGTAATCTAGAGGCCTTTGCCTTTCATATAAGCCACTTCTGATACCAAATGATCAACTAGAAGTCAAGTTATTATTTGTTGTTCCTAAAACTTGGACAGGCGACAAGACTTTTGTCAGGTAGTGTACATGATGGGAAAATGCACTTGGACATCATGATTTATGGCAATATTTGTACAGAATATATTGTATTATTATGGCTTATAACATCTTGTGAACTATGAAAATAAGTGACACTTATTATAAACAATTAAATATTTAACCATATTGGTAAAAAAGCTGACAAAAGGATGGATTTAGACACCAAATGTACCAGCAATTATAAAACCCCCTAATAAAGATCATTATTTCTTCCATCTCTCATCTTCTGTGTTTAATCTCCTACAGGATGCCGGATCCAGAATTCACTGTGAGTGAAATCAAGGGTTTGGTTGGTAAGTACACTGTTATTACATTACATCTGTCCTTTATTTATTCATTCATTCATTCATTTTCTTTTCGGCTTAGTCCCTTTATTAATCTGGGGTTGCCACAGCGGAATGAACCGCCAACTTATCAAGCATATGTTTTACGCAGCAGATGCCCTTCCAGCTGTAACCCATCACTGGGAAACATCCATATATACCCATACAATATGGACAATTTAGCTTACCCAATTCACCTATAGCACATGTCTTTGGACTTGTGGGGGAAACCGGAGCACCCGGAGGAAACCCACGCCAACACGGGGAGAACATGCAAACTCCACACAGAAATGCCAACTGACCCAGCCGGGGCTCTGGTTTACTGGTGTTGATAACATTGTGTGCTTTGTTAATCTTTAGTATTCATCGCCATTATCTGAGACCTTTAGCATGATTTCTGCCATTTCTATTGTCAGTATCTAATCAGATCTTACATAATCCACAAGCAGGACAGTTCTGCTTTTATGCAGGCGTTTATGCATGTGTTAGTCATTAGGGTTGAGAAATATATTTATGCCGTGTGTATTTCTTGTAAATAATTATCTTAAGTAATTGAATGCTTGGTTGAGAGCAGGAAAATAAAGGTTCTGTTTAAGATCAAAGATTTTAAGTGTAAACAATGTAAAGAGTTTCTAATGGAAAGTTGCTGAGAAAATGCATAAATGTTGCGTCCTCTAGCGGTGATACTCTGCCACTGCGACTCAATATAAAGGCACGCCATTGCGCAATATAAAAACAAATGCAACTTTTGTGTCGTGTAATGTACTACTATTAGATAATATTGTAGTTTTTATTAATAGATAAAATTTTATTTTGTAATTGCCATTTTTGTATTGTTTTGTGTGCATTTATTTTTATTCAAAAATATGTATTATTTAATTTTTTATTTAATTATTATTTAATTTAATTATTCTTTAATTATTTTAGTACATTACGTTAACCCTCATAATTCATTAAAACCTATATACTATTTTTGAATTGTGTGTTCATTTGTAGTATTTAATATTTTTTATATTATTGTTTTATTATATATATATAATGTACACACACCCCTCAGAAATATATCTTTTAAATTCATATTTTTAATAGGAAGCTGTACAATATTCATTCATTCATTCATTTTCATTTCGGCTTAGTCCCTTTATTAATCTGGGGTCGCCACAGCGGAATGAACCGCCAACTTATCCAGCATATGTTTTACGCAGCGGATGCCCTTCCAGCTGCAACCCATCTCTGGGAAACATCCATACACACCCATTCACACTCATACACTACGGACAATTTAGCTTACCCAATTCACCTACACCGCATGTCTTTGGACTTGTGGGGGAAACCGGAGCACCCGGAGGAAACCCACGCCAACACAGGGAGAACATGCAAACTCCACACAGAAACGCCAACTGGCGAGGCTCGAACCAGCGACCAGCGACCTTCTTGCTGTGAGGCGAACGTGCTACCCACTGCGCCACTGTGAGGCCCCTGTACAATATTATATTTGTATATTAGATGTATATTAGATTAGTCAAAGCTGAAGCCAAATCTGGAGCTAATCTAACAAAATAACTTTATACATTTGGGTGTACTAGTTTTTGGAGCGTAATTATATGTTATAGAAAAATATTAAATACAGAGGCAAAATGAAGAGAAGCAAAAAACTAGGAAATTTTAGCTGAAATTTTGTAGGTTGTAATGTTTTTTTTTTTTTTTTTTTTTGCTTGAATTTAATTGTATTATCGGTCCATTTCTAAATATGTTTGATGTCTAAAATATCATTTAAATAAATACATCTGTTTAATAAATCAGAAATGGATCAAAATATTCATTTTCAAAATGGGGTGTACTCCATTATGCTGAGCACTGTGTGTGTGTGTGTGTGTGTGTGTGTATGTATGTATATGTATATATATATATATTATATATATATATATATATATATATATTCTATATGAATAAAAATGCAAGTTTTTTAATATTTGTACCACGTTATTACTACACGTTATTACTGCATTTGCTACTTAAGTTAGTTATTAGGTAATTAGTAATTAGCTCACATGAACCAAATAAAAAAAATAAAATTTTTGATTAAATTCACAAATGAAAGAACACATTTATATTCATTTTAGCATCAAAACGTAAATATCACTTTAATGAAATATAGCAGCTCAGTAGTGAAACATGACATTAAACCACTGACAAATCAGGAAACATACCTTTAAACACCTGCAATGTTTCATCCCTATAATAAACACTTTGCATTTTGTAGACATTATTTAAATTTATTTTCGTCCAGAACAAACCCAAAACAACACATTTAAGCACAAAATAACAACTGCAACTGGCCAAAATAAAATGTATCGTATTTATTTATTTGTGTTGTTTTGTGCTTAAATGTGTTGTTTTGGGTTTGTTCTGGACGAAAATAAATTTATCTCTATCCCTAATTTGCAGATATTTAATATTTTGTTTTGTGCAGAGGTAATTTGAGTGTGTAATAATGTCCTGTAAAAGATATTCAGTAATTGTATTTATTTGCACATTGCTTGTACTGTAAAACGGTCTCTTTGTGATTATTTGCATGTTGTGTTGCTTTCATTAGTATTAGTCATTCCAAATAAAATAATCAAATGTGTGTGTGTGTGTGTGTGTGTGTGTGTGTGTGTGTGTGTGTGTGTACCTTCAGGCAGCAGACGCCCGGTGGACGTGATGGACGTCAGCACACAGAAGGGCTCAGAGATGAGCATGGCGCAGTTCGTCCGCTACTACGAGACTCCCGAAGACGAGCGTGAAAAACTGTTCAACGTCATCAGCCTGGAGTTCAGCCACACCAAACTGGAGAACCTGATCAAGAGACCTACAGTGGTAAGAACACAGAAGATTTACAAGCCACTTCACAGCATGTATTTTATGTTTAAAGGAGCTATATCTTAGGGCTGCACAGTATATAGTTTCGCAAGGTGCGCATCCGCAATAGTCACATCGCAAGAAATGCAATGTTGAGTCTGAATTATAGTTGACCAGGAGCTACAGTGATTTTTAGTCACTACCAGTGTTGGGTAAGTTACTTTAAAAAAAGTAATCGATTACAAATGACTGACTACTACTGGAAAACTGTAATCTGATTACATTACTAATTACTTCATGTAAAAAGTAATCAGATTACTAATTACTTTACTTTAAAGTTACTTTTAAAGCATATGAAATATACCTATAAAAATGCTAAATAACCTGCAGCTCTTTCAGTAGTTTGATATTCCCTGAGAAACATTACAATGGGATGATCACAGCAGCTTGACATATTCAAAACAGCTAAAGAGATAGTTCGCCCAAAACTTAAAGTTCTCTCATCATCCACTTTCTCCAAAGCTGTTCGACGAAAACTGCACACCTGTAACCATTGACATCCATAGTATGCAAAAGCACTGCAGTGTTTGGGTGTTCTGTGTTCGTCTGAGGTAATTAGTCTACCGAAATGTGTATATTCCATACAAAGCATGAAGCTGATCGGTCAGTTCTTGTCGAGTGACTCGCAGCTTTCAACTGGGTGAGGCTGGAAAATGCGAGCCTGGAATAATGATGAATAACTTGCGATAATAATGTCCAAGAATAATGAGTAATGAATAACTTGCGTGCGCAAAAGACACGATATGTGAACAGCTATGCTTCTCTTCATATTCAGAAGATACCTTCACTCCCCTTTGTGTGTGTGTGTGGCGTTTAGGCTGAGTTGGGCTGCCGTGTTTTTGGGCGCCGGTGTCCTCCTTGGTGACGAGTATCGTCTTAGAAGGCTTTCTGTTCAAATGCTTGAACAAGTTGCTGGTCGAGTTAAAAGCAGCCGAAAGTTCTTTAGAGACTGGACATAGACTGCATTTCACAACAATATTTTAGTTTTTACGCTCAATGAGATCAAAGTAATGTCTGTATTTCCATTTGAAGCAGCCGCTCTCGTCAGCAACCATTTCAGCTCCAGCAATTTAAAAGCGCATGCTGATTAACTGATGGGGGAAAAGTTAGGACGATTCCAAGGGCCCACTGCGTTTAGGGGCATCCAGAGTTATTATTAGGGGTCCACAATTCCCCTCCTCCCCACTTAACATCCGCGACACCCCCCCGGGTCTCACTTATGTCCCTTATCTCCACACTAATGCTTTCATAGCGCCCCTGACTGACCATGCAGTGGAAAACGTGATTTAAAAGAAGCATTTTATTCTTCCAAAAACTATATTTGTAATGTAAGTAACGCAATTACTCTGACTTCAGTAACTGTGATCAAATGACACTAATTTAAAATGTAATTCGTTACATTACTGCGTTCCCCAGAAGGACTGAGCCTTTCGGGAGACATTTGGGAGGTGTAATAAAGATGAATTGCATTTAATTAATTCAAAGTGCTTTACATAAACAGGAATAAAAGAGAGAAGTATAAAAAATAAAAACAAATAATATAAAAACTGATTAAAATGTGTTAAAACAGGTTATAAAAGAATGAAAAAGAAAAGAAAGACATAATAGTGCGATCTGTGGGATGTAGCACAGTGCTCATTCAGTAAAGGCACAGCGAAACAGATGTGTTTGCAGTCTGGATGTGAATGTGCCTAATGTTGGAGCACATCTGATCATTTCTGGAAGCTGATTGACGGCAGCCATATTGTGTCAGACCGCACACCACACACCAGCTGATTGGTGGAGAGGAGACAGAGTGATGAAGCCAATTATGATATGGGGATAGTTAGGAGGCCATGACAGGACAGGAAATTTGGCCAGGATGCCGGGGTTAAACCCCTACTTTTTTTCGAAGGACATCCTGGGATTTTTAATGACCAAAGAGTCGGGACCTCGGTTTAACAGCTCATCCGAAAGACGGCGCTCACTGAGCAGAATAGAGTCCCCATCAATATACTGGCACGTTAGGGCCCACACAAACCACAGGTTGAGCGCCCCCTGCTGGCCTCACTAATACCACTTCCCGTCTGGTCTCCCATCCAGGTACTGAACGGGCACAGCCCTACTTAGCTTCATTGGGCGACCATGTGAGAGTTCCAGAGAGCTAGCTGCTGGCAGCTATCAAGGCTCAGAACAATGTTTTGTGTCTAATTTTTATGTTTTGTGGCAAGTAGCTGTGTAAGAAGTAGGATAAAGTACATCCAGGGTGGTTGTTTTTGCAGAATTAAGCTCTTCATCCTTATTCAAGAGTGCTCCAATAAGTCTTACAATGAGTCAAGTCATGCAATCTATGCTTTTTTTTGTTACTTTTGGTTGCAATAATACAGAAAGTATGCTATAAATTGGTCTAATAGACCAGAACAGTTAATAAACAGTTGTAATACACATAAAAATGGGTATTCACTAGTTGCTTTTATTTAATTATAGAGCATTATAAAGCATATTGTTTGTCCTCAGGTGGATCTGGTGGATTGGGTGGACAACATGTGGCCGCTCCATCTCAAACAGAAACAAACCGAAGCCACGAACGTCATGTCCGAGATGAAATATCCCAAAGTTCAGAGGTAATTTATGATGGTTATTTGTGAAAAGCAGTCTTCCTCTGTATTATGTGCACATATGAGGGTATTGCTGTCGATATGCAGGATAATGAAATCTCTTTGAACGTGTACATGCACTTTTTACCCATTCGCTTTTGAATGCCACGACCACAATCGATCTATGTATATTTTTAATAGAGCCGCCGGACATTTTTATTATCATCTTCAAATCATCCGATTCAGATTTTGACTGCAATAACTTGCACCTTGCGTTTTGTTTTGCATTGTGATTATTAAAATAATCATTAATAATTTAGCAAACACTTTTGTCCAAAGCGACTTACAATTGGGGAGGCATTCAGCGATTCAACAAGAGGCAATACACACAGGAAGTGCTAATTATACAAAGGAACTTGTTTGTGCTCTTTTTGTTAGAGAGAGAGAGGGAAGCAGAGAGAAAGTGCTTCTATAGGTGGTCTCTGGGATAACGTGCTCTCAGAGGAGATGGGATTTTAGTTGTTGTTTGAAGGATACCAGTGTATCCGAAGTCATGGTGGAACATTGAATGAAAAGGTTTTGGAAAAGGACTTATAGCCTCTCTGTGATGGCACCACAAGGCGGTGCTCACTCCCTCACCAAAAGCTCCTGGAAGGGATGTAGACCTTCAGGAGCAGGTTGAGGTAAGAGGGTGCAGTGCCAGTGGCTGTCCTGTAAGCAAGCATCAGTGATTTGAACTTGATCCGAGCTTCAACCGGTAGCCAATGCAAAGAGATAAAGAGAGTTGTTACATGGGATCTCCTGGGCTCATTGAAGACCAGACGAGCTGCAGCGTTCTGGATCATCTGTGAAGGCTTGGGAGTGCAGGATGGGAGACCAGATAGAAGGGCATTGCAGTAGTCTGGTCTTGAAATGACAAGAGCTTGGACTAAAAGTAGTGGAGCATGATCTGTTAAGAAGGGTCGAATTTTTCTGATGTTGAAGAGTGCAAACCTGCAACGTCGAGCAGTGTTAGCAATGTGCTCTTTGAAGGACAACTGATCATCCAGGATTACTCCAAGATGGTGGTGTTGCAGGGAAGAGTTTTTGTCAGGTTGAGCAGTAGGTGATGGTCTTTCATCCAAGCTAAGATATCCTCCAAGCAGTACGAGATTCTTGCAGCTACTGTGGGGTCATCTGGATGGAATGAAAGATAGAGCTGTGTGTCACCGGCATAGCAATGATAAGAGAAACCATGCAATTGGATGATGGCTCCCAGTGATGTGGTGTAAACAGAGAATATTAGGGGACCTAGAACAGATCCCTGAGGTACTCCAGTGGCCAGCGGATGAGTTTTGAATACCTCTCCTCTCCAGGCAACCCTATTTTCTTTTCTGAAAGCATTTGAGAGTTTGCTTGACTGTGTATTTGGATCATTGTTTTGCTGAAATGTCCACCCTGGTTTAATTTTCATCATGTGACCCTGTGTCATTTAATTTTATTCCATAAAACTTAATTTCCAAAGTAAATTTTCTTTGTATATATATATATATATATATATAGGGATTATTTTAGTTGTTGCCGACATCTGGTGAAAACTTCAAGTCAACCGCACTTTTAAAAATATGTTTTCTGAGAAAAATGTTGACGTGTTCAATACTTATTTTACCTGCTGTATAACTGTAAAAAAGGGGGCAGCACGGTGGCGCAGTGGGTAGCGCTTGCGCCTCACAGCAAGAAAGTCTCTGGTTCGAGCCTCGGCTGGGTCAGTTGGCATTTCTGTGTGGAGTTTGCATGTTCTCCCCGTGTTGGCGTAAGTTTCCTCCGGGTGCTCCGGTTTCCCCCACAAGTCCAAAGACATGCGGTATAGGTGAATTGGGTAAGCTAAATTGTCCGTACTGTACGTGTCTGAATGAGTGTGTATGGGTGTTTCCTAGTGATGGGTTGCAGCTGGAAGGGCATTCGCTGTGTAAAACATATGCTGGATAAGTTGGCGGTTCATTCCGCTGTGGCGACCCCAGATTAATAAAGGGACTAAGCCGAAAAGAAAATGAATGAATGAATAACTGTAAAAGAAAATAATTTTTTTAGTTGAGTTAAATGACCTTTACTAGTCATCTCAACTTATGTCAATCAATCTGATTAAAAAAAATAAAAAGTTCAACTTCGCATAACTTAAAAAATGTAGTTAAAACCTGATTAACTTATTAAAAAAAGTTAAAGTAACCTAAACACATTTGTAGTTAAAGTTTTTTGAGTTTTAACCAATGCAACAATTCTTCAACAACCAAAATAGAAATAGAAACAGAAAATACAAAAGCAACACCATATTAATGGTGTATAATATATAATATATAATTCGACATATTATGAAAAACTATGATAATATTTAGATGAAACAAAAAATCACACACACACACACACACACACACACACACACACACACACACACACTATGAAACATTATTTTTCAATTATTTTCCAATTTTTCCCAAATGATGTTGAACAGATTCAGGAATTTCTCACAGTATTTCCTATAATATTTTTTCTTCTGGAGAAAGTCGTATTTGTTTTATTTCGGCTAGAATAAAAACAGTTTTTAATTTTTTAAACACAATTTTAAGGTCAATATTATTAAGATTTGTTTTTGTATGATTGTCTACAGAATTTATACATCATTATAATTATACTAATTAACCTAGTTAAGCCTTTAAATGTCACTTTAAGCTGAATACTAGTGTCATGAAGAATATCTAGTGTAATATTATGTGCTGTCATCATGGCAAAGAGAAAAGAAATCAGCTATTAGAAATGAGTTATTAAAACTATTATGTTTAGAAATGTGTTGAAAAAAAAAGAGAAAATTGGGGGAAATATATACAGGGGGGCTATAATTCTGACTTCAATTGTATATGCTTAAACTGGGCTTAGAGTTGACAGTCCGAGCTTGTCGAGTCAATCTGAGCCGCCTGCATCAGTCAAAGACCAGGTCTGCTCGTTTCCCAGAGTGCCTTGCTCTGCTCCTCGGCACATGCTGCGCATTTCTCTGGCCTGCAGCTGCTGCGACTCCGTCAGGTTGCTAGGCAGCGCTTTTCTAATGCGGTGAAGAGGCGGATCCTGCTGCAGTGTCCCAATGAGTCCAGCTCAGCCAGTCAGAGAAGGAAGAGCAGCATTTCCTGCACACAGAAGCCCTGCCTCGCTCTCTCTTCCTGTCCTCATCTCACTCTCATACAGCTCCTCAGAAAAAGAGCAGAAATCCAGCTCTTAAGGTCCATCGGGTTGCCAATGCTTTACTTGTGCAGAGAAGTGCCTCACATCAGGATGAAGCACTGTTGGGTATGTGTGCGTGTTTTATTGCTCCTGCTGTATTTCGCTGAACTTTCTTTGCTAGCTGTGCGGTTGTGGTCGGAGCACTTTTGGGTTTGTGGTCTGGTGATGCTTTAATCTTCATTACTTAACGCTGTCTGTATTGATATTAGTATAGATCTGGCAACGTGGAGGGTGCACATCAAGGTTGTTGTTTTGTTTTGGCTGCTTTCTGCGCACCACGGTCTCCCCTGAATGGATGACGGTGTTTTTTTCATATTGTTTGAGATCAGAATGATTGATGGACTTTCTTTCTGCCTGCGTGTCATTGTGCGTGTACTGTATGGCTGAAGATTATGAAATGATGCTCAAGTGGCCTGACAATGCAATTCTGCACAGGAATAAATACAGATTTGGCAGCGCTGCAAAAAAAAAAAAAGATTTTCTTACTTAGATTTTTTTTGTCGTGTTTTTTGTCCAAATATCTAAAGCATCTTAAATCAAGAAGCATTTTTAGACAGGCAAAAACTATTGTTTTGTTTTAAGAAGTAACGAGTTGTCGGTGCCAATGGCGTAGTGGAAAGTGCATCGACACATGCTCTCTGGTGCTCACGGCGACCCGAGTTCGATTCCCGCCTCGAGGTCCTATGCCGATCCTTCCCCTCTCTCTGCTCCCCACACTTTCCTGTCAATTCTCTCTACTGTCCTGTCCAATAAAGGTGGAAAACCCGAAAAAAATAATTATAAAAAAAAAAAAATAATGAGTAAAAATTAAAAGGGCTGCACGGTGGCGCAGTGGGTAGCACGATCGCCTCACAGCAAGAAGGTCGCTGGTTCAAACCTCGGCTGAGTCAGTTGGCATTTCTGTGTGGAGTTTGCATGTTCTCCCCGTGTTGGTGTGGGTTTCCTCCGGGTGCTCCGGTTTCCCCCACAATCCAAAGACATGCGCTATAGGTGAATTGGGTAAGCTAAATTGTCGGTAGTGTATGAGTGTGTGTGGATGTTTCCCAGTGATGGGTTGCAGCTGGAAGGGCATCCGCTGTGTAAAACATATGCTGGATAAGTTGGTGGTTCATTCCGGTGTGGCGACCCCAGATTAATAAAGGGACTAAGCCGAAATGAAAATGAATGAATGAATGAGTCAAAATTAAGTGAGTTTTTCTTTAAAACAATAATGAGCAAAATAATCTTGTTTTTCCTTTTGACATGAGGTTATTTTGCTTACCCCTTTGGCAGATTATGCTGCTTGTTGTAAGGAAAAACTTACTTGATTTTGACTTGTTATTTCTGAAAACAAGACAATATTTTTTGCTTGTCTAGAAAATGCTTCTTGATTTAAGAATGTTTTGATATTTGGACTAGAAACAAGACACAAACGCATTTTTTGCAGCGAGGAGATAATGGATGAACAGCTATAAATGATGTGTCAGAATTATAATAGAAATATTAAGTGTATAATTATATATGTAAGCATTTTTACATCTTACCATCTTACAGCTTACCGTTTCCCATTGGGAAAAACAGTTTTCATGTTACCTTCAATAATAATTAGATGTGTTTTTAAAATATATATATATTAATGTTACTGTTTATTACATTTTATTAATATTTTTAAGATATTAACATAAATAATATATTAATATTACAATTCTATTGATATATTTCTCATGGGGTCATTTTTTTTGGAATAATGTAAATATTTAATGATAATAAAATCTTCAAAACCATCTTTAAATGAATTTATATATACTTGTATTTATAATTCAAGAATATTTAATTAATATTAAAACTTTATTAATATAATTGTTTTATGAAATTATTTTTTGAATATTTCTTTAACTATAATTACACTGTGGTCTTTGTAAAAAACAAAAGTATTTTAATCTATAATAAGGCTGCATTGTCAGTCTCTTTGTGAGGATACTATGTAGTTATTGATTATTTATTCATAACTTTTCATCTAAGAGCTTCGATTATAGGATGCAACCTCTGAGGTTTCAGGTTGCGATGTATTACTCTATAGTAACTTTCTGCAGCGTTTTTGTCTTCCTTTTAATTTGGAAAACATCTGGATCTGCTGTGCTCTTTTTTTTTTTTATGCTGTAACATGTGACATCATTTCCAGAGGCATCACTTTCAGTAATCACATGATCTCCAGGGGCAACATCTACAGTGACATCATCTCCAGTGGCATCACCTTCAGTAACATC
This sequence comes from Danio choprae, assembly GCA_903798125.1. NCBI lineage: Eukaryota > Metazoa > Chordata > Actinopteri > Cypriniformes > Danionidae > Danio > Danio choprae. Next base: position 627,585 of record CAIGQW010032537.1, read on the forward strand.
TATAATCACATCATCTCCAGTGACAAGATATCTAATGACATAATCCCCAGTGACATCATCTCCAGTGACATCTCCAATGACATCATCCCCAGT
>CAIGQW010032537.1:628077-651813 GCA_903798125.1 Danio choprae
TCTCTAGTGACAATATCTCCAGTGGCATCATCTCCAGTGACAATATCTCTAGTAACAACATCTATAGTGACAACATATTTAATTACATCGTCTTCAGTGACATCATCTCCAGTGGCAACATCTCCAGTAACACAGTCGTCTCTAATGAGATCATTTTAGGGACAGTATCACTAATGACATCATAACCAGTGGCAAAATCTTCTGTGACATCATAAAGATACCTAAGACACTATCTCCAATGGCAATTTCACTAATGACGTCTCCAATGACATAATCTGCAGTGACAATATCACTAATGACATCATCTCCAGTGACATCATTTGCCATTTATGCAAAGCCATCACACGCAAAAGAGTCTGTTAATAATGGGCCTGTCAGTCGCATCAAATCCACACTTTTCATGACCCTAAATTTAGACGTTTCATTTCTCAAGGCCTCAGCCATCTGGGTTTGATGTCGGATAATTTATTTTTTTTTAGTTCAAGACGCCCCGCGGTGAGCGATGCCTTTTTTTTGCTCATTAGCGCTAACAGATCCCTCCGCTTTCTTCAGCTCGGGGGCTCAGTGGGGCAGATTTTAACCAGACACCGAGGCTGTTTGGGGTTTGATTAATTCTGCTCCTCGCTAAATGCAGCAGATGACAAATGCACAAGCCGCAAATAGCTTCCCTGTCCTGCTGCTGAGACGGCTTTATCTGAAGAAAACCCGTGGACCATGCAAGATTGGATTGATGTTATGAAAAATATATTCATTATGGAGAAAATGACATCCTGTGTGCTAGGGCTGCAAAATATATTGTTTCAACAATGATATCGCAATATGTGAATCAGCAATGGTCACGTTGCAGGTTCTGCAATGTCAAGTTGGGATTATAATTAACCAGGAACCACATGATTTGATTGCAAAGCCTTTTGATTCAAAAGATGTTTGATGTGTTTTCGAGGCCTGTGACTGAAGATTTCAAGTGAATTCAAACTATTTGTGCAGAAGAAGGGCCTCACGGTGGCGCAGTGGATAGCACGTTCGCCTCACAGCAAGAAGGTCGCTGGTTCGAGCCTCGGCTGGGTCAGTTGGCATTTCTGTGTGGAGTTTGCATGTTCTCCACGTGTTTGCGTGGGTTTCCTCCGGGTGCTCCGGTTTCCCCCACAAGTCCAAAGACATGCGCTATAGGTGAATTGGGTAAGCTAAATTGTCTGTAGTGTATGAGTGTGAATGGGTGTGTATGGATGTTTCCCAGAGATGGGTTGCAGCTGGAAGGGCATCCGCTGCATAAAACATATGCTGGATAAGTTGGCGGTTCATTCCGCTGTGGCGACCCCAGATTAATAAAGGGACTTAGCCGAAATGAAAATGAATGAATGTGCAGAAGAAATGATACATTTTGTCACTTTAAGGCGTTTATAATAAAGACTCCATGCAGAGTTGTTTTACATTTGATGATTGAATTTATGTACAGTAAAACTCCACTGAAATCCATAAAGTGCTGTTTATTTAATTTTTTAACATCTGTTCTATAGTTTTCATCCGTGCCTTAATTTGTTGATTTTATATATTTTTGTGTAATTTTGTGTATGTACACTACCTGACAAAAGTCTTGTCGCCTGTCCAAGTTTTAGGAACAGCAAATAATAACTTGACTTCTAGTTGATCATTTGGTATCAGAAGTGGCTTATATGAAAGGCAAAGGCCTCTAGATTACACTTATTTTACCACAATAAAATATGATCATGCCTTGATTTTTAATTATTTAATTAGGACTGTAAGCTTAGACAGAAGTCTTGTCACTGAACAGAAATAATGTACAGTATAGAATATAAAGTCATGCTGCAGTGGAAACAGAATGAATATTGTGTATGACTCCATGAGCTTGGAGGACTGCATCCATACATTTCTGCAATGACTCAAATAACTTATTAATAAAGTCATCTGGAATGGCAAAGAAAGCGTTCTTGCAGGATTCCCAGAGTTCATCAAGATTCTTTGGATTCATCTTCAATGCCTCCTCCTTCATCTTACCCCAGACATGCTCAATAATGTTCATGTCTGGTAACTGGGCGGGCCAATCCTGGAGCACCTTGACCTTCTTTGCTTTTCAGAAACTTTGATGTGGAGGCTGAAGTATGAAGGATTGTATCCTGCTGAAGAATTTGCCCTCTCCTGTGGTTTGTAATGTAATGGGCAGCACAAATGTCTTGATACCTCAGGCTGTGAATGTTGCTATCAGATCTCTCGCACGCCCCCATACTGAATGTAACCCCAAACCATGATTTTACCTTCACCAAACTTGACAAATTTTTGTGAGAATCTTGGGTCCATGCGGGTTCCAGTAGGTCTTCTGCAGTATTAGTGATGATTGGGATGCAGTTCAACAGATGATTAATCAGAAAAATCCACCTTCTGCCACTTTTCCAAAAGATCAACTAGAAGTCAAGTTATTATTTGTATTATTTGTAATGTCGTTGTGCTGTAGAACTTTTAAGGATTATTTGTACTGTAAATATTGCTTCCACACCCCCTTTGTTCTGTAAATAGTGTTGATGTAAATGATGTGAGATAATGCAAAGGGATGTGTTGTTCCGTTACTGTCGTGAAGTCATTTGTGTTTCTTCTTTATCCCTGATTAGGGAATTTCAAAGGCTGTAAAAGTGACAAATGTCTACTGATGTTCATTCATTCATTCATTCTCCTTTGGTTTAGTCCCTTATTTATCAGGGGTCGCCACAGCGGAATGAACCGCCAACTATTCCAGTATATGTTTTATGCAGCGGATGCCCTTCCAACTGCAAGCCAGTACCGGGAAACAACCATATACTCTCATTCACACACATACACTGCGGCCCAATTCACCTATAGCGTATGTGTTTGGACTGTGGGGGAAACCGGAGCACCCGGAGGAAACCCACACCAACACGGAGAGAACATGCAGACTCCACACAGAAATGGCAACTGGCCCAGCCGGGACTCGAACTAGCGACCTTCTTGCTGTGAGGCGACAGTGCTAACCACTGAGCCACCGTGCCGTTGTCTATTTTTATCCACAAAAATGAAAATGAGCCTTGAGTTATTGCTGAAAATAAGACTCGGTTCTGTGATAACGCTGTTGGTGGAGAAGGGGGAATTCCGCTGTATGTGCTTTTGAAGGAAATATTCATTTTAAGGTTGGGAGTTGAACATTCCCATGGTGTAGTTACTCCCATCTCTTTTTTTCTTCGTCAGGATTTAGCAAAGATCATTAGGGATTTATCGCTCTCCTCTATTTACGCAGATGTTGCGAATCACGCTTGTACTTTCCCTGTTTCTGTCTGCTTGTAGATACTGTCTGATGAGTGTGAAAGGCTGCTTCACTGACTTCCACATCGACTTTGGCGGCACATCGGTTTGGTATCATGTCTTCAAAGGACAGAAGGTAAGCGTTTGGAATCAGTAGTTTATTATTAGCCGCAGTTTGAGGTCAGGTTTGTTTATTGTAATACTTTTAAAGCAATTCTGTATTTTATATTTCCCTGGCGAATGATCAAATGGGTGGGAAATAAAAACCCCATTGGCTTGCACTTATTGAGTGGCCTATTTACCATTAACCAGATAGCAACACTATTAGGGACTAACATTTGTATTTTTGCCACACCTGCTAATGGGTGGTGTTTTAAAGGGTTAAATCATTGTTAAAAATTATAAGTTAGTAAATATATACTAATATTCAGTCGTTCAATATATTGTGATAATGAGCATGCTCAATAGTGATATCATGGGCACTTCAAATTACTATGTGCAATTATTTATTATTTAGATTTATTATTTAAAGTGTATTTAAAGTTTTTTAAATAATATTCAAGTCAAGTCGTGCTTTATTGTCATTCCGCTACATGTGTGGACATACAGAGGAGCGAAATGTCGTGTCTCGCAGGACAACGGTGCTACATGGATTAATCATAAATACAAACACAACACTGGAGATAAGAGCTATTATAAAACACCTGTCCATAACTAACATATATTATAAAATAGAATAAAATACTTAAACTATACACATAAGACAGGCTCTACAAGTACTTTTACATGAGACGGAACAATGTTGTGCAGGATATTGTGCAAAAAAAGGTATTTAAGGTCTAATATTGTTCAGGAGGTGTTTAAGGGTGAAGCAAGCAGTGCAACATGATTGTGGTGCATTTATAGTAAACATTGAGTCCTTGTAAGCTGGAGTTTAGATAAAGTGTCAGGTGCATAAGAGAGAAGAGTGTTTCTACAGGTGGTTTGTCAAGCCCACTCACCTGAATGAAGCACAATTTAAAAATGCACAGTGTTTCCAAGAGACATGGAGGGATTAGGAAAGTGTCTATAGTGCAAATGTGCAACCTGGTGCAAGAGTCAGAGAGACGAGGGGGTGTCCTTTCACAGGTGGTTTGTTAAGCCCACTCACCTGTATTCAGATTGTATTTGCAGTGTTGCTCATAAAAGCGGCAAATGCTTGGAGGTTTGATTTGTTTGCTTAACAGTTCCAACAATATTCTAGACAAACTAAAATAAATTAGATTAATCCATAAGAACAATTTAACAGGACGTACTGTGAACATTTTACTGGCTCTGTTAGGCATCACTTGGGAATTTTGTTTTATTTATTATTTATTTACTTACATTTTTTATTTATTTACATGCGCTATAGATGAATTGGGTAAGCTAAAATTGGCCGTAGTGTATGTGTGTGAATGAGTGTGTATGGATGTTTCCCAGTGATGGGTTGCAGCTGGAAGGGCATCCGCTGCGTAAAACATATGCTGGATAAGTTGGCGGTTCATTCCGCTGTGGCGACCCCAGATTAATAAAGGGACTAAGCCGAAAAGAAAATGAATGAATTATTGCTGATTTTTCCTGGCCTTTGGTGCTTGCTGAGGGTTAATTTTACCCCTTACAGGAACAATCTTAAATACCTAGCAACCAGACAGCAAATTTCATGTAGTTTCTGAAAAGCTATGGCATTTTAAAAAGCTCTTTTCCACAATCCAGACACTAAAATTCTGTGAATTTGTGTTTTTTTTAATCCAAGTACTGGAATATGATGTATTTTTGTTTGTCATTTCATATTATCCAGTATTTTTTATGTTGTTTCACATGTGTTGCTTGTTGTTATGGTTAGCCTATTTTTTCCGTGCCAATTTATTCCTTTCCCGATTTTCAACCGGCAGTCAAACAGACTAAAACATTATGATTTCGAACATCAAGCAGCGAAAGTTCTTGTTTTGCCAAAAATGAATGGAAGTGAATGAGACCATAAATGTTGACACGTTTTCATTTACAATGACCACGCAGCTCCTAAAGGTGCAGTATGTAAGACTGACACCCAGTGGTTGACATAGGTATTGCATTTCAAGTTTAAAACACTTTTTAACCCGGCTCCTCCGACATTGCTACGCAAACTCAGGTTGCCAGATTGACGACACCAACAGGGGCGAGCCTGACTATCAAGCCTACATCGTAACTACACACAACAACAAGGAATATTTATCATGTTAAAGGAATTCATGTCCAAACCATAACCTGAAGTTTCTATTTTAGAAATGGTTTCTATTTCTTGCGACTGAACAACAGCATAAACTTCTATGACAGTGATCACCTCAGGTACTGATTATGTGCTTTTTTTCAGTGTTAAATGCTACAAATGTGAGTTTGAATATAATTTTACGTGACATCTATTGCCATGGGCCTCACAGTGGCGCAGTGGGTAGCACGATCGCCTCACAGCAAGAAGGTCGCTGGTTCGAGCCTTGTCTGGGTCAGTTGGCGTTTCTGTGTGGAGTTTGCATGTTCTCCCTGTGTTGGTGTGGATTTCCTCCGGGTGCTCCGGTTTCCCCCACAAGTCCAAAGACATGCGCTATAGGTGAATTGGGTAAGCTAAAATTGTCCGTAGTGTATGTGTGTGAATGAGTGTGTATGGATGTTTCCCAGTGATGGGTTGCAGCTGGAAGGGCATCCGCTGCGTAAAACATATGCTGGATAAGTTGGCGGTTCATTCCGCTGTGGCGACCCCAGATTAATAAAGGGACTAAGCCGAAAAGAAAATGAATGAATGAATCTATTGCCATACTGCCATACGCATTTTTGGCTGCATCCGCAAACGTTAAAGCAACCTTCATGACTGAAATGAAATCCAGTGTGTTTTCCACCAAGGCAACCCGAGCTGCTGAAATATAATTGGGTGAACTGGCAGTGGGCTGGTTATAGAGATAACAACAAAGACAGACACTCTGACACGGAGCGCACGTTTTAAAAGGAGAATATCTGACTTTAGCATTGTTTTTCAGATAAACGAGTATGCTAATTTAGCATGTTTCTTAAATATCTGCAAACATATATGGCGTTGTTATGCTTCAGACGAGTCAAAAACGTACATACAGCAGCTTTAAGTGAGAAAATCAGGGAAAAGTCCGGTAATTTGACATTTAGTGTGAATCTTGTAAACACATCAGAAACTGCATAGCCTTGTGCACAACCAAGGTTTTATTCTCATTTCCCTGCTCTTTTAAACTAGTTTTGCGTGCTGCAGGATTGTGTTTGTCTGTCTCTGTAAAGATCAGGTGTCTGGAGGCCCTGTAAATGAATCTCTTCCCTGTTTGCATTGTTGCATCGCTGCTGGGGCCGCAGTGTCAGCAGAAATAATGCTTGTGTGTGTGTGTGTGTGTGTGTGTGTGTGTGTGTGTGTGTGTGTGTGTGTGTGTGTTTGCTGGAGGGTATCAGGTAATATCCGCTCTGAAAGGTCAAACAAGAGCGCTGGCATGTGCGAGAAAGATGAGCTTGACACATGTATGACTGAAAGAACTTCGAGGAACAGTTGTGGGAGTTTTCTCCTGTTATGTAATCCTCCCGTTTTCACCAGAGAATTGAACCAATTTCATCTGCAGGAAAGAAGCGAGGTTGTCAGCGTACTGACGTGTGTTTTTTAGACATGCAGTGTGTCTGAAACCATTTGTTTAAAAGCTATTTTTACTAATAAATAAACATTTTATTGCACTATTTTAGCAATTACTATTATTAGCAAAGACCGAAATGGTGAAACGTGGATTTAAAACAATATCAAATGATGAAAATGTGGGTCACGCTTTAAAATGAGCTTTCATTAGTTAATATTAGTTTATGGATTTACTAACATGAACTAATTATGAACTATGCTTGTACCCGCATTTGTTAATCACAGTTCAACGTTTAATATTGTATTATTCATTCACTCATTCTCCTTCAGCTTAGTCCCTTTATTTATCTGGGGTCGCCACAGCGAAATGAACCGCCAACTTATCCAGCATATGTTTTACACAGCGGATGCCCTTCCAGCTGCAACCCAGAACTGAGAAACACCCATACACACTCATTCACACTCATACACTACGGCCAATTTAGTTTATCGAATTCACCTATAGCGCATGTGTTTGGACTTGTGGGGGAAACCGGAGCACCCGGAGGAAACCCACGCCAACACGGGCAGAACATGCAAACTCCACACAGAAATGCCAACTGACCCAGCCGAGACTCAAACCAGAGACCTTCTTGCTGTAAAGTGTAAAGTTCTTGCAAGTCACCGTGTCGCTCTTACTATTGTATCATTAACATTTAAACTCATGCTTGTGAACATAAACACTGTGAGTTAACACGAGCTAACAAAGTATGACTTTATTATCATTAACAGTAACTAAATACTAAATTAATAGTCATCTAAATAAAGATGACTAAATACTGTAATTAATGTATCGTTCATGATAACTAACACAACCTTATTGTAAAGTGTTACCGTGTTAATTTGATTGACATCTTAGTCCTAGAAGTAGCATTAGTAATTGTTCAGCTTTCTTTTTTGGTCTGATAGTGTTTTAAAAATCCCAAAACGTTCATTTTTATTGCTGGAAAATTCTGAAATGTGCAGGGTTCCCACGCTTTCCCATGACCTTTACGTCTACTTATTAACAAAAGGGTTTTAGACAGTTTAGATTTTGGCGGTTCATCCCACTGTGGTAACCCATAATATATTCTGGATATTCTAAGCCGAAGCACAGTGAGTGAGAGAGTGAATAAATACAGACTATTTATTTACCCATAATGCAACATGGTGAACATTTCAAAGCTTTCTTTGACTGAAACAAGATTTTTACAACTGCTCAAATGCTAAAATGAGACTAAACTAAAACAGACAAGTTTGACTGTTGTGGTATATGATAAAAGAAAAAAGTTAATTACAAAATTAACACCACAAATTGGACTCGACTTTATGTCTGTTTATTACCAACAAGGTTTTAGTTTACAAAATGTTTGAATTTTAAACTTTTTTAGTGGTCAAATCATTTTTGTTTTTAATTGTTTAACATTTCTAAAGCGTTTAGGGCTCTAATTAACAATCTAAGAACAATTATAATCTAAATCGCATATTGCAAAAGCATTAAGGGTGTGTTTAAATCCACTTTTGCTTTTTTAAGGATGGAAAAATACGGTTTACGCGCCGGCGCATGGCCTAACAGAGCTGTGCTTTTTCTCTTAATGAGTTCTGGGTGTGTTTTGAGCATAACGTGCATTAAACCAATCAGAGTCTCATCTCCCATTCCCTTTAAGAGTCAGTTGTGTTGCACCATGGCGCATTTGCTATTTACATGGCGGACTTTGTAAGTGGACAAACTGAACACTTCACTAGCGAGAAAACAGTTAAACAGAGCATCTGCAGCAGGAGGATGAAGAACCAGCCTCCTCCATTCGGCCTCTTTACTTTCTCTTTACTTTACTTTACTCCTTTACTTTGGTGGAGTAAGGAAATGGAGGAAACTCACTCCACTGAAGGCATCCATTAGCCTACATATTTAATTTAGTTTGTTAAGCGCAGAGATTTGCTTCAAAACTATTTCTAAATTCAGTCCTAATTTCCAGCAAAGGAATAAATGAACAATAATAACGAAGTGTGGTAAAAAAACACACGTGCTGTTCTTATGGCCCATATGGTGATGCAGACGTCTCCAGAGCCCGACAGGTGGACAAATCTAAACTTGTTTTTAATAAAACAAATATAAATATGCATATAATAAATAATACTGCTAATAATAATAACATTATACAAATGCAAATTGTCATGAACAAACTGAAAAAAGCCCCCCGAGGTGAAGAAGGCAGGGAGGCAGTGGTATTATTTTAATGTAGAAAATAATAATTTTTATAACATTTGAATTGTTATTTTTCATATGTAAAGATATTTGTGTATTGCTGTACATCCTGTGTGTATTTAGCAATGTGTAAGCGTTTGGACACGCATAGGCGCATAACTAAGACGCTCTGCGCTGGACATTATAGCAGCTTTTAGTTGGTCAATGGTGCGGTCTTTTTCAGTTCCTCATGCGCAATGCGCCAACAATGCGCCTTAACACATCTCCTTTTCTGACCAGCACACCCATGAGTCCACAAAGTGGCGCAAATGGATTTGCTATTTAAACAACATGGCGCAAAACGTGAAAATTACTGTTGCGCTGGTCTGAAAATAGCAACAAATTTTGCCATACACGTCTTGCGCCCGGGTGTACGATAGGGATCTTAACAATTTAAAAACAATTATAATTAAAACTTTTTTATAATTAAAAATTTTAACAAAAATAATTCAAAACTTTTAATAACTTGGATAAATTCCAAGATTAAATGGAAATAATTAACTTCAATATCCAATCAAAGTCCCACAATGTTCTTGCTTTAAATAAAACGACGAGTCAGATTTGTGGATCGCACTATGTATGTCCGGTTGTGCATTAATAAGAGACAAACAATTTGCTCATAAACCATCACTGCTAGTGCTCATATCCCAGTTTATAACAGTACCTGTTTCTCTGTGTCTGCTGTTCCGCAGGTCTTCTGGCTGATTCCTCCAAACGCACACAATCTGTCTCTGTATGAGGACTGGGTCTTGTCAGGCAAACAGAGTGACATCTTTCTGGGTGACCGAGCAGATGGATGCCAGAGAGTCGAGCTGAAGCAGGGATACACTTTCTTCATCCCGTCAGGTCAGCTGTGCACATAACACAAAACAGTCCTGTACATTATGGCTGCGCGATTATGACAAAAATCTAAATTGTTGATTATTCCATTGAAATTGTTATCGCAATTATATTACAATGAACATTTAATGATGTTTTAAATAGCTTTAGACCATTGTTTAAAGCAATCGCATGCCATAATATTATTTATACAACATTTCTGTCTGGTTCTCGAATCTGATTGGCTGATAGCCGTGCGATATTAAAGCAATATCGGCACTCGTACAGCCTCTTCACCCTTGTGGATTACTCCACCCACACTAGGACTACAGAGGGACTAAACAACTCACTACAGTTTGACAAATGTTGCAGCTGTTGGACAACATAATGTACTTTTGAGGCTTTTTTAGGCGAGAATGCAGTTGTTTAGATTGTATAGTTGAGTTCTACTGTTTAGATACCAGGCTTCATTTGCACGTCATAACATTCACTGTTTCAGATTGGTGAGGCACTTTGCAAATCTCCAACGCATGTTCTCTTTGCTACTTTAGTGATTATTAAGTAACAATTCATTTTTGTTTTAACACGGGCGACACAGTGGCTCAGTGGTTAGCACTGTCACATCACAGCAAGAAGGTCGCTGGTTCGAGTCCCAGCAGGGTCAGTTGGTATTTCTGTGTGGAGTTTGCATGTTCTCCCCGTGTTGTTGTGGGTTTCCTCCGGGTGCTCTGGTTTCCCCCACAGTCCAAACACATGCGCTATAGGTAAATTGGGTAAACAAAATTGACTGTAGTGTATGAGTGTGTGTGAATGTGAGAGGGTATGGGTGTTTCCCAGTACTGGGTTGCAGCTGGAAGGGCATCCGCTGTGTAAAACATATGCTAGAATAGTTGGCGGTTCATTCCACTGTGGCGACCCCTGATAAATAAGGGACTAAGCCGAAGGAAAATGAATGAATGAATGAATGAATGAATGAATGAATAAATGCATACAGTGCACGCTTCAGCTCTCCCTTCTGAATAAGTTCAATGCACAGCAGAAATGCCACTTATTATCTATGTTACTTCCACTTTTGTTTTAATGTAAAAGCGCCCCTAACTTTAGCGCTGGCTCCTCTCAATTTGCAATTAATCCTTTACATTCCTTAAAATGCTTTAATAAATACTTTCCAAAAATCCTATGTGCAATATACTTCTAGAGCTGATGCTGCAAAAATTGATCAATAAAATAAAAATTGTTTTGCTGTCTCATATGTACTTCTGTAGGCTGGATTCATGCCGTCTACACTCCAGAGGACACCCTGGTGTTTGGCGGGAATATTCTCCACAGTTTTAACATTCCCATGCAGCTCACTGTCTACGAAATTGAGAACCGAACAAAGGTAAAGCATTTATTTCAAGTCGGCATGAAATGAAAGTTGCAATAGTAAATTTGTCCCTTATTGTGATGTTTATCAGAGTGGTAATGTTTCAACTTCTCATTCCAGAATGAATTAACTTTCTGTTGTGTGTTGTTTTTAAAAAGGGTCTGTTCACACATGGTTTCTTCATGGCAGTTTACTGCACTGCAAAAAAATGCTTTTTGTTTTGTTTTGTCTAGTCCAAAAATCTATAAATACTTAAATCAAGAAACATTTTCTAGATGAGCAAAAAATATTGTCTGGTTTTCAGAAATAATATGTCAAAATTAAGTGAGGTTTTCCTTAAAGGTGCAGTATGTAAGTTTGACACCCAGTGGTTGAACTAGGTATTGCACTGACTCCTGGTTCAAAACACAAGCAAGTGCAGGTTGCCAGATTGACGACATCAACAGGAGTGTGCCTGATTATCGAGCCTAAAGGCTGATTTAAGGCTAAAGGCTGATTTAAGGCTAATTTAAGTTGTTTTCTAAATAAAAGCAACGGCACGCAATAGAAGGAATATTCTCCATATTAAAAGGAGTTTTTGTCCTAAGCAACACCTGAAATGTACTCAGAACTGTGACTCAGTACAAACCAACACATATCAGTGATTCAGCATCTACATTAAATAATGTTGAAGAGGTTTATTATGTATGAATAATGTACGCTGCGTAAAACATATGCTGGATAAGTTGGCGGTTCATTCCGCTGTGGCGACCCCAGATTAATAAAGGGACTAAGCCGAAAAGAAAATGAATGACTAATTAAAATATAAAGTAACATGCATTACATTTTTTTAAAGTAACTCAAATATTATTACTTAGATTTTTTGCAATTGTGCGTAACTTTACTTGTTATTTAGAAAGGTAATATTATTATGTAAATTGCGTTACTTGTAATGTGGTACCCCCAACACTGGTACTGATATTTAAATTATTGCAGACTTTTTATATTCAAACTAATAACACTGAATTATAAACTATAATACAAATTAAATACAGACAAACTAAATACAGACAGTTTAATTTCAGAGGACTGAGCCGAAAGCAGGATCACAATCCTCTTGCTTCTGATTGGCTTGATTGCTTACAGTAAAAAGGCAGTTCTGACGTTTTGAATGGTTAAAGCAGTTGTGGTCTTTCTCCGTTTCTGCTAGCAGGATCTCTCCAGGACACTTTGATGTGCTCTGCGGGGTTTAGAGCTATTTTTATATTCGCTAGACAGAGAAGAAGACAGATCGTGGCTCTGGCGCTGTTGTTTCAGCCACTGCATTATTGCAGAGCTCTATATTTAGCCCTGGCTGAAGGAGGTTTGAGGGAATGAGAGCACGAGCCTTCATAACTCTGAGAATGTGAGTTTTCCTCCCTGGAGACGAGCAGGAATGGAAAGAGATCTGCATGAGAAGCATCTTAGCCATGCCGTCGTTTTTGCACACTCTGCGAGAGCCATGCATTATGAAGCAAATGACATCAGTTATATGTCATATATATATATATATATATATAGGGCAGCACGGTGGCGCAGTGGGTAGCACATTCGCCTCACAGCAAGAAGGTCACTGGTTCGAGCCTCGGCTGGGTCAGTTGGCGTTTCGGTGTGGAGTTTGCATGTTCTCCCTGTGTTGACGTGGGTTTCCTCCGGGTGCTCCGGTTTCCCCCACAAGTCCAAAAACATGCGGTACAGGTGAATTGGGTAAGCTTAATTGTCCATAGTGTATGTGTGTGGATGAGTGTGTATGGATTTTTCCCATTGATGGGTTGCAGCTGGAAGGGCATCCGCTGCGTAAAACATATGTTGGCGCATAAATTGGCGGTTCATTCCGCTGTGGCGACCCCAGATTAATAAAGGGACCAAGCCGATATATGAATATATATATTTATATATATATATAAAGGTGCTGTTGACTTGAAATTTTCACCAGATGTTGGTAACAACCAAAGAAATCCATATATTGCAAAGAAAACAAATCTGATTAGTTTACAAATTATGGTTTGTATAATAAAATGAAATGACGCAGGGAAAAAGTATTGAACACATGAAGAAAGGGAGGTGTAGAAAGGCAGTGAAAGCCCAGACAGCAGCTGAAATCTCTCAGTAGTTCTTCAGCAACCCTCTGCCCTTCCTCAGTGTAAATTAATATTCTCTGCTTCAGTCCGACATCTACATTAGCAGAATGATGAATATGAATGCAGGATGGACATTTCAGCAAGACAATACACATATATAATGAATCTAACATTATATAATCTTTTTTTAACATTAGGTGTTGACCTCTTACTGGTGAATGGAATCTTTAAGGTTAATGGTCTAATCCTTATTTCCCCACAGCATAGAATATTAATATTTCACATTGTATTAATTAACATGAGCAAATGTAATATTCTAGTTTGTGCAGAAATAAGGGTCAGACGATTATTAAAATGTAACCAAATTCTTTTGTGCTTATCAAACTCCAAAGACTGTGATTGAGTTGAATAAATATACAAACTGTGTGAATGGTAAGTGATTATGAACAGGTTTTCTGCCAAAAATAAAAGCTTGAGGCTTTAATATTAGAGAAAAATACGTAATTATGGATTTAAAATAATTGTATATTTTAATTTTGTAGTTGTTCATTCATTCATTCATTCATTCATTCATTTTCTTTTCGGCTTAGTCCCTTTATTATTCTGGGGTCACCACAGCATTCTCACACATACATTATGGACAATTTAGCTTACCCAATTCACCTATAGCGCATATCTTTGGACTTGTGGGGGAAACCGGAGCACCCGGAGGAAATGCACACCAACACCGGGGGAATATGCAAACTCCACACAGAAACGCCAACTGACCTAGCCGAGGCTCGAACCAGCGCCCTTCATGCTGTGAGGCGAATGTGCTACCCACTGCGCCACCGTGAGGCCCATTTTGTAGTTGTATAATACTTAAATATTGGTATAGTTTATAGTAAATACTGCTATAGTTTAATTTTTATGTTTAGTCATAGTAATAGCTGTAATAAAATAATACCTATGATTATTATTATTATTATTATTATTATTATTATTGTTGTTGTTGTTGTTTTCATTATAGTAATTTATATAATTTGGGACCAAATTATGGAGCCCTACAAACGTGCACACAAAAGCTTTTTTAAATTGGCAATTTAAGCCCCGTTTAAGACAAGCACGATAACTAGGAGAAATGATAATCAACCAAGATCAATAAATAACATTACGCCCAATTGCTAATTTCATACCTCACGGTGGCACAGTGGGTAGCACGTTCGCCTCACAGCAAGAAGGTCGCTGGTTCGAGCCTCGGCTGGGTCAGTTGGCATTTCTGTGTGGAGTTTGCATGTTCTCCCCGTGTTGGCGTGGGTTTCCTCCGGGTGCTCCGGTTTCCCCCACAAGTCCAAACACATGCGCTATAGGTGAATTGGGTAGGCTAAATTGTCTGTAGTGTATGTGTGTAAATGTGTGTGTGTGGATGTTTCCCAGTGATGGGTTGCCGCTGGAAGGGCATCCGCTGCGTAAAACATATGCTGGATAAGTTGGCGGTTCATTCCGCTGTGGCGACCCCAGATTAATAAAGGGACTAAGCCGAAATGAAAATGAGTGAATGAATGCTAATTTCATTAACAAAAATTGAACCTTATAGTACTCCATACGTTATAGTGGTGTATTTATATTCTGTATGTTGATTTCAGGTGCACTCCAAATTCCGCTACCCGTTCTTCTATGAGATGTGCTGGTATGTGCTGGAGAGATACGTCAACTGCTTGACCAGACGTTCGCACCTCAGCCTCGAGTTTCGCAATCACACTGGTGAGTCGAATAAAACTGGACAGAATTGAGCTGAAAAAATGAGACCAAATGTCTGCGTAGATGCACGTAAATGTAGCAGTTGGGAGAGGAAGGACATATAAATAGAGTTGGGCAAGTTTCTTCCAAAATGTAATGCACTGTAAATTACTAGGTACTGTCATTTGATTGTAATTAGTTACATTACAATATTACTGTCTCAGAAATGTAATGCGTTACACCACTTTTGTATTACTTTTAAGTTACTTTCACCAAAATAAACACAGAAGTATGACTACATTGTAATATTTTCTTGTCATGCGAATAATAAACTTCAAACTTTAATAGTCTTCAAAGTAACTCCTGTTGTTATTTGATCCTAATTAGCTGAACCAAAGCCAGTGACCGAGAGTCTCATGTCTGCTCCTCGGCTGGACATGGAGGAGGACTCGTGTGGGACCGAGGGGGCTGTTCTGTCCTCTTTTTCTGTTCCGCCCTGTCAGACATTCAAACCCTCGGCCAATGATTCAGAAGACAGCTCCAAATCCCTTCCTTCAGAGTGTCCCAAAACGCCGTCCGGCTCCCCGGGAATGGAGCACTCAGGAAAATGGAGCCACCTGACAGAGTTTGAGCTGAACGGACTCAAGGCTTTGGTGGAGAAACTCGAATCTCTTCCGGAAAATAAGAAATGCGTTCCTGAGGGCATTGAGGATCCACAAGCACTGCTAGATGACGTCAAGGTCACTTCATACTACATACTGTTGAAGTCAGAATTATTAGTCTCCCTGTATATTTTTTGATTATTTTCAACACATTTCTAAACATAATAGTTTTAAGTGAAGTTTATTTATAAACTAATTTCGAGAGGATCACGTGTTTATGACTGCCGCGGCTGGTCCCGCATTATCCAATTCATGATTCACCAATCAGACGATTCCTAAGCCACTATAAATACCCTAAGTTCCATATCACAGCCATCTTCGTTTTGAAGAATCCCCCCTTCCACCCCTACTCCTCCTTTCCTAGATGGGTGGCACGGTGGCCCAGTGGTTAGCACTGTTGCCTCACAGCAAGAACATCACTGATTCTAGTCCTTACCAAGCCAGCCGACGTTTCTGTGTGGAGTTTACACGTTCTCCCCGTGCTCACGTGGGTTTCCGCCGGGTTCCCCGGTTTCCTCCCACCGTCCAAAAACATGCAACTTAAGTTAATAATCCAACTCTGCATCTAGACATGCTCCTAGTAAGTAGTCATCTCAAGAGCAATCACTATCCGTTCATTAGCTACTAAAGGGGAGTTCTCGAGATCTACCTGAGCTCAATCTCCCCTCTCGCCTTGCAAACGGGAGGGAGCCCCGGGCTCGAGGATCTATGAGCTCAGGGCTCTCTCCCGGGACAGCATGCCAAACACGCTTTATAACCAATCATCAGCTAAGTGTGAACTCTTGAATAACTGATTTCTTTTATCATTGTCATGATGACAGCACATAATATTTCACTAAATATTTTTCAGGATATTAGTTTTCAGCTTAAAGTGACATTTAAAGGCTTAACTAGGTGAGTTAGGGTAATTAGGCAAGTCATTGTATAACAGTGGTTTGTTCTGTAGACAATCCAAACAAAAATATTGCTTAAGGGGGTTAATAATATTGACCTTAAAATGGTTTAAAAAAAATTAACAACTGCTTTTATTCTATCCGAAATAAAGCAAATAAGACTTTCTCCAGAAGAAAAAATATTATAGGAAATACTGTGAGAAATTCCTGAATCTGTTCAACATCATTTGGGAAATAATTGAAAAAGAAAACAAAATTCACAGGAGGGCGAATAACTTTGACTTCTACTGTATATTTTCTACTGTTTTGTTTTGCTCATTATCTTGAATTTCTATCATCATTATTAATGTTTTGAAATTTGATCATAACTATATATATATTAACTATATATAATAAAGATATTAACTGTTTATTAGAGCTTATAAAGTCTGAGAAATGCTATAAAGTCTGAAACTGGCAGATCTAGAGCACAGATAGACACCGTAAATATTCACAAGACACTTTTCTTGTTTGCTGTTTGTATCTACACATAGCCTTAAAGTAAAGTCAGTAAATTAGATGCATAGTTTGTATAGTTTGACCTACAGTAACCTTTGAAAGAGTGAAAATAGGTCAGAATACACTAAATATCAACAATGAAACATTCATTCATTTTCCTTCAGCTTAGTCCCTTTATTCATCTGGGGTCGCCACAGTGAAATAAACCGCCCACTTATCCAGCATATGTTTTACACAGTGGATGCCTTTCCAGCTGCAACCCAGTATTGGGAAACATCCATACACACTCATTCACACAGACACTCACACACTACGGCTAAATAAATTTAGTTTATTCAATTCACCTATAGCGCATGTGTTTGGACTTGTGTGGGAAACCGGAGCACCCGGAGGAAACCCACGCCAACACGAGGAGAACATGCAAACTCCACACAGAAATGCCAACTGACCCAGCTGGAACTCAAACCAGCAACTTTCTTGCTGTGAAGCGACAGTGCTAACCACTGAGCCACTTGTGTCACCCTAACAATGAAAACTTAATGACTTTGAATTAATAAATTTACATTAGATGTAATGTAAATAAATACATAAACTAACAGTTAAATAAATGCGTAACTACAGCTGGAGTTGTCGTGTGACTTACTGTGGCTACACCAAGTCCATATTTGCTGCTTTTAAAAGCCTGCTAAAGATTAAAAAAAAATCTCTTTAAAGTCATATATGACAAATACAAAAAGTAAGTCCTTGCACACCAAGAGGACGGGCGCCATCGGGATTAGTTTTTATGGTGTATTTTACAGCATCAGCAATAATCAGGCCTCATCAGGGGCTTTTTGGGTTGAAGGGCATTTCTTGGAACTGGCCTTTCCATAAATATAGTTTTAGTCTTGATTTCTCTTTTTAAAAAAAAGATTTGTTCACTTCCAGAATAAAAAAAAGTCTCGGATTCAAGGAACAAAATCATGAATTTTCTAAATTTAGTGGACTAAACTTACAAAATGCATTTTAATTTAGCTTCAAATAATCCTTTAACTATTAAAATGTTTGATCATTTTCATAAAAAAAATTAAATGTATATAACATTATAATATAAACTCACTGGCCACTTTATTAGGTACACCTGTCCAACTGCTCGTTAACGCAAATTTCTAATCAGCCAATCACATGGCAGCAACTCAATGCATTTAGGCATGTAGACATGGTGAAGACGATCTGCTGCAGTTCAAAGCGAGCATCAGAATGGGGAAGAAAGGGGATTTAAGTGACTTTGAACGTGGCATGGTTGTTGGTGCCAGACGGGCTGGTCTGAGTATTTCAGAAACTGCTGATCTACTGGGATTTTCATGCACAACCATCTCTAGGGTTTACAGAGAATGGTCTGAAAAAGAGAAAATATCCAGTGAGCGGCAGTTCTGTGGGCACAAATGCTTTGTTGATGCCAGAGGTCAGAGGAGAATGGCCAGACAACCGAGGTATGTAGAAGAGCATCTCTGAACGCACAACATGTCCAACCTTGAAGCGGATGGGCTACAGCAGCAGAAGACCACACCGGGTGCCACTCCTGTCAGCTAAGAACAGGAAACTGAGGCTACAATTCAGACAGGCTCACCAAAATTCGACAATAGAAGATTGGAGAAACGTTGCCTGGTCTGATGAGTCTCGATTTCTGCTGCAACATTCAGATGGTAGGGTCACAATTTGGCATCAACAACATGAAAGCATGGATCCATCCTGCCTTATCAACAGTTCAGGTTGGTGGTGGTGTAATGGTGTGGGGGATTTTTCTTGGCACACTTTAGGCCCATTAGTACCAATTGAGCATCGTGTCAACGCCACAGCCTACCTGAGTATTGTTGCTGACCATGTCCATCCCTTTATGACCACAGTGTACTCATCTTCTGATGGCTACTTCCAGCAGAATAAATCGCCATGTCATAAAGCGTGAATCATCTCAGGCTGGTTTCTTGAACATGACAATGAGTTCACTGTACTCAAATGGCCTCCACAGTCACCAGATCTCTATCCAATAGAGCACCTTTGGGATGTGGTGGAACGGGAGATTCGCATCATAGATGTGCAGCCGACAAATCTGCAGCAACTGCATGATGCTATCATGTCAATATGGACCAAAATCTCAGAGGAATATTTTCAGTACCTTGTTGAATCTATGCCACGAAGGATTAAGGCAGTTCTGAAGGCAAAAGGGGGTCCAACCCGGTACTAGTAAGGTGTACCTAATAAAGTGGCCAGTGAGTGTATATTTATATTTTTTAACTACTTAATCTCTTGTCAAACTTTCTGTGATGTTCTACCAAAATAAAAGTTTGTGACCATAAAAGTTTTTAAAAAATGTATAAATGTAAATACTACATAAAATACTATGTAAATATTATGTTTAGCGTTATAGTAAAAATCCTAATAAAAATAATATTGATTATCATATTCATGCTGATAAAAATGAAAATGACTTGGGACCAAATTATGCCTCTCTACACTACAAACATCCATCGCAAAGCTTTTTAAATTCCCATTCACACCAAGGATCATAACTAACATTATTAACTAACTGGGATGCGACATTATGCGTTACATAATCATGTTAGGTCATGCCTAGTGTGTCAGGATCCTTAGACGTGTAGGTTCAGACCATATAATGCACAATACATGACCTATCAGATGAGTTAATTCTTTCATATCTTAACGTTTCTAGACTTTGTTTTTAATTGTGTCTTTTGCTTTTTGAGCAGGTTGTCTTGAAGGAACATGCAGATGACAATCCCAAGCTGGCCGTCAATGGTTCCCCAATTGTATGCTGGCCAAAGAAGACATTCAAGGTACAAAAAAGTAGAGTGATTAGAAACATGGGAATGTAGCAGAGCAAGATTCGAGCTATTCGTCTAATAAGCTCATTAGAATGTTTTGCATTGTGCAATGTTGGTGCTTTAATATAAAGTTGAAGTCAGAATTATTACCCCTCCTATGAATTTTCTTGTCTTTTTCAAATATTTCCCAAATGATGTTGAGCAGATTCAGGCATTTTTCACAGTATTTCCTATAATATTTCTTCTTCTGGAGAAAGTCTTATTTGGGGTGGCGCAGTGGGTAGCACAATCGCCTCACAGCAAGAAGGTCGCTGGTTCAAGCCTCGGCTAGATCAGTTGACATTTCTGTGTGAAGTTTGCATGTTCTCCCCGTGTTGGCGTGGGTTTCCTCTGGGTGCTCTGGTTTCCCCCACAAGTCCAAAGACATGCGGTACAGGTGAATTGGGTAAGCTAAATTGCCCGTAGTGTATGTGTGTGAATGGGTGTGTATGGATGTTTCCCAGTGATGGGTTGCGGCTGGAAGGACATCCGCTGCGTAAAACATATGCTGGGTAAGTTGGCGGTTCATTCTGCTGTGGCGACCCCAGATTAATAAAGGGACTAAGCCGAAAAGAAAGTGAATGAATGAATGAAAGTCTTATTTGTTTTATTTAGGCTAGAATAGTTTTTAATTTTTTTATTATTATTAAGCAATATATTTTTTGATTGTCTACAGCAGTGGTCCCCGACATTTTTATCACTGCAGACCGGTCTATGCTTGACAATTTTACCGCGGCCCGGAGGAGGGGGGTCTGTACGTAGATTGTCAGGATGAGGATGATGAGACAAAACATTGCTGTAACTCTGATACAAGTTTTTTTTTTATTACACAGCACTGCAGTGTTTGGGTGTTCTGTGTTTGTCTGATATAATTAGTCTACCGAAATGTGTATATTCCATACAAAATATGTAGCTGATCGGTCAGTTCTTGTCAGGCTCGCGGCATTCTGAAGATGTTTTTAACTGGGTGCGACTGGAAGGCTTCCAATATGCGATGCAATCCACGCACCTCCATTGGAAATAACGAACTTGTGCGAGGAAAAGACGCGATATGTGAACGGCTGCCATCATTTGTGATCTCCAGCAGTTGATCTTTGTGCACAGACATGCTGGATTCACCTGATTTGTTGATAAATGGGTTGCGGATCCATTCCTTGGCAGTTCATGGGTCCTTCAATGGGCTTCTCTTCTGTTTCTTAGGCTGTTTCTCAGAGTACGGTACGTTTAACTAGTGTAAATGTTGTCTTCTGAACTCGGGTGCGCACTGAAAAGTCCGCCTGAAAGAGGTGGTCTGGGGTACGGTTTGTGCGAACTCTGGTACGGTTCACTTCTGTTTTGAATGCAATTGTACCAAATAACGGAAGTGAACCGCCAACTGTACAACAAACTTTAGTTTTCATAATGTTCATTCGTGTGTGTATGTCTGTGTATCACCTACCTTGTCGACAAGCGAGACTGACCCAGTGCAAACAGTGATAATGTATGCTTGTCTCCACCAAAAACGATTCTGCAGACATCACGTGATGTTCTGAAAGTTTTTAATATTTTTTTGCAGCAGATAGACGCTCTCAGTGCCTCTCTGTATTTTGGTTTTGATAACAAAACCAAAAGTTTCAGTAAAAGCAGAACTACCGTGATGTGCTTACGTCTCCATTTTGGCGCTTTGCCTTCATGACCATCACCTATCAACAGTTGTAGACAAACCAGCAGCTTGATGACGCAAGCGTACCGAGGTTCAGAAGGAAAAAAGACAATGTGAACACAAACCAGCCGAGGGGGGACTATCGAACTTTGGTTCGGACCAGGCATTAGAACCAAGTGTGAAAGCACCCTTACTCATTTTGATGGTTTGTAAGTTAAATTTGGGTGCTCAAGTGACCGAGATGTAACCAAGAGAACACGGCCATTTTTCAAAATAAAAGATCGTTCAGACTCAGATAATAAATAAAACGTAAATAATGAATGATTTCCTGTGCGACCCGGTACTAACTGATCCACGGACCGGTACCGGTCTGCAGCCCTGGGGTTGGGGACCAAACCACTGTTATACAAAGACTTGCCTAATGAACCTAATTACCCCAGTTAAGCCCTTAAATGTCCCTTTAAGCTGAATACTAGTGTCTTGAAGAATATCTAGTCAAATATTATGTGCGGGCCTCACGGTGGCACAGTGGGTAGCACGAACGCCTCACAGCTAGAAGGTCGCTGGTTCGAGCCTCGGCTGGGTCAGTTGGCATTTCTGTGTGGAGTTTGCATGTTGGCGTGGGTTTCCTCCGGGTGCTCCGGTTTCCCCCACAAGTCCAAAGACATGCGGTATAGGTGAATTGGGTAAGCTAAATTGTCCGTAGTGTATGTGTGTGAATGAGTGTGTATGGATGTTTCCCAGTGATGGGTTGCAGCTGGAAGGGCATCCGCTGCGTAAAACATATGCTGGATAAGTTGGCGGTTCACTCCACTGTGGCGACCCCAGATTAATAAAGGGACTAAGCTGACAAGAAAATGAATGAATGAATGAATATTATGTGCTGTCATCATGGTGAAGATAAAAGAAATCAGTTGTTAGAAATGAGTTATTGAAAATATTATGTTTAGAAACGTGTTGAAAAAAATCTTCTTTCCGTTAAACAGAAATTAGGGAAAAAATATACAGGCGGGCAAATAATTCAGACTTCAAGGTCTAATTTTCCTCCCAACTGATTTATGGGTTTAAGCTTGATCTGTGGTCAACAGTAGAGAATTGTGGCATAATTGCAGCAGAAAATATGATGCTACATCTGTGTATTTATGGTAAAAAGCGAAGAGAAACTTTGCATTTAGTACTTCTCTGGAATGATGAATCAGACACAAGGGAAGTGTTGGCAATCCCCCAAAATTAGACCCGACCAATCGCACGCAAATATAGACTCATTTTAGTTTACTTCCCTATTGATTGTGACACACGCGAGATTGGATGTTGGCTTTTGTACTCCCCCCCTTCAACTGTCTGGACGACTAAAAGCCCAGCTGCTGAATTCTCGCCTCCATTGTGTCTGTCTTTTGTGATTAAATACCATCTGTCCTTATACTGGCCTTTCTTCTTTACCCCATGACCCTGTTCCAACATGTCACACTTCTACTCTGCATACCCTCTACCTATTGGCCAGGCTGGCGTATGTTAAATAACACGTTTTGCATATTGACTTCCAATTGGTTTAACTGCTCCCCTCCCCCCTGCCATACTTCTTGGAACTCCCCCCTGTTTGAATATTCATGAGCACGTCTTGCTGTAGCCTGTGTGTTCGGATGGCTAAGGAACAGAAGGGAGGTAGCAGTAGCAAGCCGTAGCCATGTCAGCTAGCATAGGACGCTAAAAGCCATGGCCATGTCTCTGATCGCTGACGAGGAGGATTATGACAACTCGGATGCCGAGCAGGTAGCAGTGTTGATTTCATTCTGTTCGAGATGAGAAAAGCTGCATGATGTTGTGTGTGTGTGTGTGTGTGTGTGTGTGTGTGTGTGTGTGTGTGTGTGTGACTGAAGGCACGTGATAAAGGAGCTGTCAGAGCTGTCAGAAATGTTTATAGCATTTGATGTTTGGTGTCCTGCTCATTGTTTATTTTGTATTTTACATTAATATATATGTGTGTGTGTGTGTGTGTGTGTGTGTGTGTTT
>CAIGQW010032537.1:656813-667825 GCA_903798125.1 Danio choprae
AGCTAAATTGTCCGTAGTGTATGAGTGTGAATGGGTGTGTATGGATGTTTCCCAGAGATGGGTTGCAGCTGGAAGGGCATCCGCTGCGTAAAACATATGCTGGCTAAGTTGGCAGTTCATTCCGCTGTGGCGACCCCAGATTAATAAAGGGACTAAGCCGAAATGAAAATGAATGAATGAATGATTTTGGTAAATCAAATATAATTGCTTAAAAACACAGACATTTTTGAGTATTTTTACAGTACTGTAAACTACAAGCCTACACAAATAAAAGGTAGAAAGGGTTTCCTATTTTAATGAAAAGGTTTTTTTTTTTCGTGGCAAGGTTGACATTTACATGGGATGTCTCACTGCTTTATGGCCATAGACTAATAACGAAATGAAACTAACAATGTGAAATGATTCGCATCACAGAATCTGAATTTCACACATTTATATTTGATCTGACATCCCTGCTGTTGCATAACGCAGCTAAATCAACCAACCAGTGTTGGATATATTCGTTTCTGAGGAAACGCTGTTCAAGTTAATCGAAAATGCTGTTCGGTTTAATATTAATTTGCTGGTTTTTAATGCAGCTGTTCATTCATTCATTCATTTTCTTTTCGGCTTGTTCCCTTTATTAATCTGCGGTCGCCACAGCGGTATGAACCGCCAACTTATCCAGCATATGTTTTACGCAGCGGATG
Organism: Danio choprae; assembly: GCA_903798125.1. Lineage (NCBI taxonomy): Eukaryota > Metazoa > Chordata > Actinopteri > Cypriniformes > Danionidae > Danio > Danio choprae. The sequence continues at coordinate 657,503 of CAIGQW010032537.1, forward strand.
CCCTTCCAGCTGCAACCCATCACTGGGGAACACCCATACACACCTATTCACACTCATACACTACGGACAATTTTGCTTACCCAATTCCCCTATACCGCATGTCTTTGGACTGTGGGGGACACCGGAGCACCCGGAGGAAACCCACGCCAACACGGGGAGAACATGCAAACTCCACACAGAAATGCCAACTGACCCAGCCGAGGCTCGAACCAGCGACCTTCTTGCTGTGAGGCGAGAGCGCTATCCACTGCGCCACCGTGCTGCCCTCAATGCAGCTTTCATCAAGTCAAATTTAGGACTTTTTAAGACCCTTATAAGACCATTAAGAATAATATTTTAGACTTATACAGGATTAAGATTTGTTCTAATGGCCTGGTATTATCATGAGGAATTGTGTAATTGTGTTTAATTTTTTAATTTTTATAGTTTTTTCTATTTAATTTGGGGAGCTTGCTGTAAAATGTCTAACAACTGTTGTGAATTGTATCTCTTTGCAATGAAAAAAAACTTATGGTTATATATATATAATATAAAAAATAAGGTTTTATTGAGATGTATTGTTGGTCATTGGATGGATGTTGGCCCAAATTGAGTAGCTTTACGTGGACAAAGCAAAAATAAGACCTGTTTAAAACAATTCAAGACACAATGTACTGTTTTTTTGTTACTGATGTACTGTTGGTCAGTGAATTTAAGGCTTCTTAAGGCCTAAAATTTAGGTTTTAAATGTAAGACTTTTCAGCGGACACCCTGTATTTAATTGGTGAATAAAAGCCTCCGGTTTGACATGACTGACACTGCAGGCAGATTTTATCAGCATTCATAGAATAGTGAAATGTTTTCTCATGTTCAACACTGCTTTGGTCCTATTTTCCCCCCTTTACAGGGCCTCCAGGGCACATGAACTATTTGCATAACTGAACATTCAAGTAAAGCCAAAACATATGATCCCACTCTCACGTTGATGGGTACAAGCATTTTTTTTATGACTGCATTACTGTTAAATACGGGAAGAAATTCATAAACAGATCTACCATATGCTGGTTTCCAATCAAGTTGAAGGCATAATTCATTAAAATATTAAAAACCCCACTAGAACGGTGTTATATATTTTGCTGACTTATGTAATTACATTATGTTCAAATATTACATTATTCTTCAAATGTTTTGAGGAATGTTCATATCCAGAGAAATTAACTATTTCAACTAGTTAGCCGGAGCGTGTGCTGTGTCTTCATGCTAATGACGATCTTTAGTTTTATAGAAAACAGGGAAATTAGTGTGTATTGTTAGACTGCACAGAGCAGCATTATAACAGAAGCCTAAAATGTATTTAGTCTGATAAAATGGCTTTTTCTCCACATGATCACGAGCTAAAGAACTGGAAGCGGTGGATTGTGGCATAATAAAAGCTTTGCTGCTTCTGTGTCACATCACGCTCTTCTCTAATCAACAATTGCTTCAGCGTTTCTCTCGTTTCACGTCCACATCTTTCAGCCTTACTCTGCTTCACACTACTATAATAATAGGTTTTATACTTTAGTCATCCATCAACATTAATTCTGCCGGAGGCGTGTGGGATGTAATGATGACCACAACTCCCATGATTCCACACTCAGCCATGCCGTCATCAAACTGTGCATTGATTTGTTGTGAATGTGCACCCTCTAGTGGCGAAAATTACACACTGTGTCTTTAAAGGGCACCTATTATGCAAAAATCACTTTTATAAGGGGTTTAAACACAGTTGTGCGTCAGCAGTGTGTGAATATAACCAGCTCATAATGGAAAAAAAAATTATTAATTGTATTTTTATAATCACACCTGATAAAAACTGAAGAAACACTTTTGATTGACATTTTCCCTTTGTACGTGTCATCAGAGGGGGAAAGCCCCGCCCACTAGTGACCATCTCTCTCTCATTAGCATAAACAGCCCTAAGTGAGAAGCAGCCGTCCATTAGCCATTAGAGTTTTGACATACTGAAGATAATGTCAGTGACTAAGAGGATTGTAAATGTGGAATTTTAGTACACACACATGAACACTGGAGTATCCATAGACTGATGCAGTAGATAACGTCAGTCCAGTTTTGAACCTGCCACTATGCTGACACACAGGGTTTTTTAGCTCCGCCCTCTTTTGAAAAGAGCACAATCTCATTTAAATTTAAAGCAACAGTCACCAAAGCGGTGAAATAAGTACCACGCAGCAAGATATTTTGTTAAACTTTTCCTTTGGCTTTTATGTTAATATTTTTAATGTTTCTTATGTTTTAGCCGCGGCCGCTCAATCGTCCAAAACCCAAGATGGGCTCGTCTCCATGTGCAGCCCCAGGCTCGACAGCAGGAGGAATGAAGCTCTCGTCGGGTCGTGGGTCATCGAGTGCCCGGCGCAGACGCACACGATGCCGGAAATGTGAGGCATGTACAAGGAAAGAGTGTGGAGAGTGCCACTTCTGCAAGGACATGAAGAAGTTTGGTGGACCGGGACGCATGAAGCAGTCCTGCATCATGAGACAGTGCATAGCGGTCAGTCTGGATTTCCAATATCACATCCAGGGTTCCCACTCTAAAGCTCTTTGCACACTGAAATTTTCATGTGCATTTTTTTTCCATATTCATATCCGAACTGAACTGTAAAACACCTCTGAAAGCGCTTTTTACAGATGCGAAAAATGAACAGAATTTAACCAGATTCGATTTTTTTGTCAGTCTGTAAATACAATTGACACAATGTGAGGTCCAATAAATATTATGGACAAACATTTCTGATTCAAGGCACACTGAAGTCCAAAATAAACGTATGTGTTTTTTCCATATTCATATCTGAACTGAACTGTAAAACACCCCTGAAAGCGCTTTCAGATGCGAAAAATGAAAACCATTTAACCAGATTCAAAAACATTTATGAAAGTTTCAGAGGCAGTCTGTAAATACGATGGACACAACGTGAGGTCCAATGAACTTTTTAACATGCAAAAATTATGGATGAAAATTTCAGAGGCAGTGTGTAAATACGATTGGCACAATGTGAGGTCCAATAAATTTTTTAACGTGCAAAAATTATGGATGAAAATTGATTCAATTGATTCAAGACACACTGAAGTACAAAAATTTCATATGTGTTTTTTTCGTATTCATATCTGAACTGAACTGTAAAACACCCCTGAAAGCGCTTTTTACAGATGCGAAAAATTAAAACTATTTAACCAGATTTTAAAACAATTTAACGACGGACGAAAGTTTCGGAGGCAGTGTGTAAATACAATTGACACAACGTGAGGTCGAACTAATTGTTTAACGTGCGAAAATTATCAACCAAAATTTCTGATTTAAGGCACACTGAAGTCCATAATTTTCATATTAGTTTTTTTTCTTCGTATTCATATCTGAACTGAACTGTAAAACACCACCTTTTTCATATTCATATCTGAAAATTTATAACGTAGACAAACCTGAGTCTGATGCGTATTAATAAACCCATTTCAAAAAAATGCAAAACATTTCAGTCAATTCAAGCAGTGATGCTTTGTTCTCCTCTCTCTTCTTCAAAATACAATATAAAATGGGAATAGGCTACATATTTTGTGTACATAAACAAATCCTGAACAGAGACTGGCAGTACTTTAAATCTATGGACACACCAGCCACATCAGCCAGTCACTGAATCCAGCATATAGGGGTTCTTGACTGTCCGCCGCATTCTGTCTTTATTTTAAGCACTGTGTTTGTCATAAAGTTATCTGTGGCTCAAGTGACAGCATTCTGTATTTTGCTTTTCGCTTGTACGGTGGCTCTGAACTGTCAAAACACCTCTCAAAATGCTTTCTTGTATGCGATGTTTCGAAGGCAGTGTGTCAGTACGATTCACACAACGTGAGTTCGAATAACGTGCGAAAATTATGAATGAAAATTTCAGATTCAGTGTGCAATAACCTTGACTTAAAAAGCTGGATTTCCATGACCTATAATGCATGGACAAACAGGCTGCTGTTGTGCTTTGCATAATATTAAAATGGTTTAGTTTGAGTATTATTTTGCAGGACTTTAATAGCCACTATGAGAACAACAATGGAGAATTTACCTTTTGTTTTAAAAGAAAAACAAAAAACTAATCTGAGGTACTTACTGTTTGTGTGGCTGGGAAGTGCTCTCTGTCCCATATTTGATAGTTTGATAGTAGTTTTACAAATGCTCCATTTATTGTTTATCTTTTAACAACCACACCTGAAGTGGTCATTTTGAATCCAAAGCTCCTAAAATCTATATTATCCTGACATGTTAATCTTAATTAACAGGTTATTAAGCCAGTTATTAAGCATGAACATAATCAAATGTAGCTGAAAAACAGACCAACTATAACAATGCGATAAATATGTTATCAAAAATTTGGTATAGGAATAGAAAATATGGTATAGAAAGTTACATTTTCATTACATTTGCATATTATTGTAAAAAACAAAAAGCGCTATACAAATAAACTAGAATTGAATATAAATGGAAACTTAAATTTGAAGTGACAAACATAAAATCCCTCATATTCCCTGACTTTCAATGTCTGGAATAGAAGTTTTTGCATTCCCATGAAACTCCATGGACTGTGGGAACCCTGCACATCTGACCACTGACCTCCTGAATGACATATTAAGCTAACTGCTGCTGTTTGTGTGTGTTTTGCAGCCTGTTTTGCCTCACACTGCTGTGTGTGTGGTGTGCGGAGAGGCTGGGAAAGAAGACACGGTAGAGAGCGAAGATGACAAGTTCAGCATGATGTTAATGGAGTGTTCCATCTGCAGTGAAATCATCCATCCAGCATGCTTGAAGGTTGTCTTTATAATCAGGCCACTAAAACAACTGGAAACTGTGTAGGGGTGTAACGGTTCACAAAATTCATGGTTCGGTTTGATATGACACAGTGGCGTCATGCTTCGGTATAGCAAATATATATATTAAGTTATTATTTACTAAAACTAAGATCATAAAGCATGATTTTTTTGTTGTTGTTTTTACTTTGAGCGATGATGGAGCTATACTTTGCCCATCTCCTGTGGTGTTTTCTTAGCAGCATATAAAAACTCTGTGTTTTTATAGTGTCCACATTTTCGCAACGACTCGCACAAAAGTGCCATGTTTTTAAGATACCTTGCCAACTTACTACTGTAAACAGAAGCTCGCAACACTTGCCCCGCCTCCAAGTTCTTCTGATTGGCCCACTGCTTTGGAATTGAAATCAATGAATGGCACTGCATGTAAACATTTACAGTTTTAAAACCCTACATCCTAAAAACACGGAGCTTGTATGAGGTGCTGCAAAAGATGTGTGAGCGCAATGGTCCAGTAAGTAAGTAACTAAGTAAGTAAGTAAGTAAGTGAGTGAGTGAGTGAGTGAGTAAGTAAGTAGTGTATCAAATGCAGGTAAGCAAGCAAGAAAGTGAGTTAGCAAATAATTTAGTGCATCAAATCCAAGTAATTAAATAGTGCATCAAATAAGTAAATAGTGCATGAAATAAGTAGTGCAATAAATGCAAGTAATTAGGTAATTAAGGAAGTAGTGCATCAAATGCAAGCAATTAAATAAGTAAGTAACTAGTGCATCAAATGCAAGGAAGTAAGTAGTGACATGGAAAAACATGCTTTGTGTGCTTTTGGGAATCGCATTAATGTCACTAGCCAAACTGCAATGAGCTCGTCCACTCGTCCAGTGTTACATCATTTGGGCTGCCTTGATGAGAGCTGAGAACATATTTCACACACAATTACCATGGTGAATAATCATTCAGTTTGCAATATGTACTGTAAGCCTTGTACTAGAATGGTTGAATACGAAAACATGTATCCCCCTAAACATGTATCGCTACACCCCTAAAACCGTGATATTGAAGCTATAATGGAATTAGTAAGAGTAAACACTTGTTCTGTTTTCTTGTGCAGGATAAGGATGCTGGTGGGGTTGTGAATGACGAGTTACCAAATTGCTGGGAGTGTCCGAAATGCAATCATGCTGGAAAGACAGGGAAAGTAAGCATCATTGACCTACCTAACAACATACTTAAATGTTCAGTGATTTATCATGATCTAAATGATGACGGCCACTATTAACCATTTATCGGGCGAGGAATCATATATGGTAACTTCACTCACATTGATTACAATATATATTTTTAAAGGGATAGTTCACTCAAAAATCATTTACTTGTTCAAAACCTATAAGTTTCATTCTGCTTTTGAACTCAAAAGAAGATATTTTGAAGAATGTTGGAACCCTGTACCCATTGACTACTTGTTTTTCCTACTGTGGAAGTCAATGGGTCCCAGCAACCAGAATTTTTACAAAATATATAATAAAAGAAAGTAATAAAGGTGTAAAACCACATGAGGGAGAGTAAATAAAGAGCTAATCTTCCTTTTTGGATGAACTCATGAAGCTGTGTAATAACTCCAGGGTTTTTCTCATGTATATTTCAACGAGTGCCCTATAATGTTTTAAAGAGATGATGACTGCATTTCTGATACAGTGGAGTTGTTATAAATTTGTCTTGTCTTCTTTTGCACCTTTTGGCCACAAAGCAAAAAAGAGGCCCAGGGTTTAAATACGCCTCCAATCTCCCTGGATCTCTGCTTAAAGAACAGCGAACAATCCGAGATGTAAAAGAAGAACAAGACTTAAATATGTCAACCGAGACCGGTGCTGTTTCACCTGTCATGAAGAGGAAGTCGGAACGAGAGGACAACCCTACCTGCAAGTCAGAAGACACACTAAAGAAACGTTCCCCCAAACTGGAGGACAACCCGCTTCGCAAGAAGAGAAAACTCTTCGAAAAGGACTCCGATTCAGATTCCATTGTCAGGAAAAAGGTAGCAATGAATGAGTAAAAGCAAATAATGGACCCTTTTCACAAGCCTGTTATGACGCGTTTAACGGTCATCAGCATCTAAAATCCTTATGCATTATTAATATTTAGATTTTCTTAAAAAACATACAAACATATTTATGTGTTTATCTATGTATGAATTTTACCACATATGCGAGGTGTTTGTAATAATTCATTCATTCATTTTCATTTCGGCTTAGTCCCTGCCACAGCAGAATGAACCGCCAACTTATCCAGCATATGTTTTACGCAGCGGATGCCCTTCCAGCTGCAACCCATCTCTGGGAAACATCCACACACACTCATTCACACACATACACTACGGACAATTTAGCTTACCCAATTCACCTATACCGCATGTCTTTGGACTGTGGGGGAAACCGGAGCACCCGGAGGAAACCCACGCCAACACGGGGAGAACATGCAAACTCCACACAGAAACGCCAACTGACCCAGCCGAGGCTCGAACCAGCGACCTTCTTGCTGTGAGGCGAACGTGCTATCCACTGCGCCACTGTGAGGCCCGTGTTTGTAATAATAATAAACTTTACTTTTATATAGCGCTAGAGCTGCACAATATATCGTTTTAGTATTGATATTGCATTTGTGAATCCGCAATAGTCATATCGCAGGACGTGCAATGTGGAGTCATTGTAGTTGATCAGGAATAACAGGTCAGAACACATGAGAATTTTGGAGTCATTTCAGTAAATAAAGTGAAAGTTTATCAAAGTTCACCTGTGTAAACATTTTAAGCCAGTTTAAAGCATTTGGGCACAAGGAATTATTACGTTTGTAGCTTTAACAAAGATGAATTGTATTGAATTATTTACACCGTGAAGAATATACAGCTTTATTGTACATTTGATTTAATTTATTTCTGTACCTGTGTACTGTTAGACTCAATCGTTTGTGTATTTGCTCTATTTATCTCTGCTTGTAATTTGTTTATTATATTTTATGCACTCCCCTACGAAATCATCCCAATCAATCTAAAACTATTAGTTAATTAAGGTATCTTGTGAAATATCGCAATATAAATTGCATAAAATCTAAATATCGCAATGTACATTTTTTCTAATATCGTGCAGCTCTATATAGCGCCTTTAAAAGTAGCATCTCAAATATAAAATGTGCAGCAGTAAAAGATACACACAAGGATGAATGCAAAAGAAATATAATAATAAAAATAATTAAAAACACATTTAATAATAATAGTAATAGATCTAAAAATCAAATAAAAGCTACCCTAAAAAAAGGTTTTAAGTGATGATTTAAAAATACTCAGGGATTCTGCATTGCGAATATCAGAGAGTAAAGGCTGACTTATACTTCTGCATCAAGCGGATGTGTATTGCCCGCACCATGGCTGACGCCGACGCTGATGCGCACCTCTCAAAAAATTTAACTATACATCGCAACGACGCATAGCGTAAGCTCTGATTGGTTGGCTTGGCTGTGACGAGTGTGGGCGGTGCTGAGAGCCACGAGCCCAATGGAGTGAGTGTTTACAAGTGTGGAGTCCCGTGAAAGAGCTCCAGATGGAAACTTTTGTGTTGTGTTTACCTTATGATTAAAGTTGTTGCACGTCCGCCGGTTCCCGCCTCTGAATGAACGAGTTTGAGCTACTTGTACATTAAGGTAGCGTTCAGAAAAAACAAAACACCCGCGAAGAAACTCGACACAGAGGAACATAAAAGCCGACTGCCAGCTAGCGTTTGGGAAGTGTTCTTGCAGAGCAACACAAACAGCGCGCAGAAGTATAAATGCACGGCTAAGCGTAAGGCAGGCGCCGTGGGTCACGCCGATCTCTTGACGCAGAAGTATAAATCAGCATAAAAGATTTCTACAATTTAGGTGCCAATGAAGAGAATGCCCGATCTCTCATAGATTTTAGCCACGTTGACTAAGCAGTTAGAAGACCTGCATCAGACGAGCATAAAGCTGTATGGGATTAAAAGCTCTGATAAATATTGATGTTAGACCATTCAAGACCTTGTAATGCTGTGTCTTTGGGGGCCGTTATTTAATTAATTTGGCCGTCTTACACAATTTTTTTTTTCTTTTTCTGAAAGTCTTGATAACACAATCAAGTTACAATCACTGCGCTCTAAGTTAAGACGACTTCTGCTGCAGAGAAACCCAAAAATGTGAAAAGGGTCCCTAATATTTCTGCAAAGCATGCATTTGACCCTCTTTTTGAAATCCACAGAAGAAGCGCATTAATCCCGATGATCTCTCGACCTCTTTGATCCTGGGACACATCAAGACGGAAAGAGAGGATGATGGGGAGTACGAGGAGCAAAACCAACCAGAAAGAAGCTTTGTGCCCTCAGAGGAAGAGGATGGAGATGATGAACGAGATGAAGAAGAAGAAAAAGCATTGAGTAGCCGAAAAGAGAATGGGAAAATTTTACATAAGACATTGGAAAGTGACCAATCACAGGGTGGATTTACCCAGGCGGGTCCCTCTAGCATTGATGCACAGTCAAAAAGCCAGCGAAAAACCAAACGTAAACCTCGACTGCCCAATAAAGAACTGAGTAAAGAGCTGAGCAAACAACTCAACCAGGAGATCCAAAAGACTGAGGATCGTCTGGCGCATCAGAATGGCAGAACGGTTAAAACTGAACCCAGTTGTGACGGAGAGGACAGAAAACCACTGAATAATGGCAGCAGTCATCTTCGGGATTGGCTGGGTCCTAAATGGGAGCTAAACGGATCATTGCGAGAGCAGACCCCAGTGAGTTTGATTAGGACCACGACAGCCCCTGTCATCCGGCCCACACCTTGTCGATCTCCGCCCAAATGTGTTCAGATGGAGCGCCATGTTATTCGTCCTCCTCCAATCAGCCCCCCGCCGGACCGACTGCCTCTGGATGATGGGAAAAATCATGTCCTGCGGAGGGAGGTGTGGATGGGAGTCTTCAGCCACCTCACACACAAAGACCTGTGTGTCTGTATGAGTGTCTGCAAGACTTGGAACAGATGGTATGTCTTCAGTATTTTTTTGGATCATTATAGGCATCATTGTAATATACTGCACGACATTGGACAAATTTGACATTGCGATATTAAGTTTTGCTGAGATTTAGGGTTCTTTCACACCTATAGATCAATTGCTTTGTTTCGAAACAGGGATTCAATTTGTTACAATGTCGCCTTTTGTGCCTGGTGCAGTTCGCTTTCACACGGCAAAGTTTCTAAAGGGAACAAAATTGTTATAACAAGTGACGTGCGAGTAAACTCTTCTCACATTGGTCAGATTTCAGGGTTTGTTTCTTAGAGTCCCACAGGTTCTGCTCAGCTGTCACGTTGTTAATTTAATGACGATGAGAAAATAAGATATTATAAGTGAAAAGGAGCGCTTTAATTTTGAATGGTGACACTCACAGACAGTCTCTCTCTCTCTCTCTCTCTCTCCCTGTCTGTCTCTCTCTCTCTCTCTCT
>CAIGQW010032537.1:692825-703833 GCA_903798125.1 Danio choprae
TGTTTTAAACAATAATATATGCAGTTTTAAGCATGTTTAACTAGTTTAAAGTAGTTTTGACTTTCCAAACCACGGCAAACCTTAAATCCGGTTCTCGTCTCTTGCCTACCCGAGGGTGAGTAATGAACAGGAATTTTTTTATTTTATAGGGTTAACCATGCCTTTAATATAGACAAACATCTGGAAAAGCGCTTGAACGATGAACGTCCCGCTGTGTAGGAGTTTTAATGCACGGACTCTTGATTAATGCAGTTTAATGCAGTGACTCTTACTGGATCTCCTGTTGAGCTGGTTCTCTCTGTACAGGCGATGGACTCGCTCCACCAGTTCCCACTTCTCACAGCAGCCGGAAAAGTTGACGAAGTTTCGTGCGAGAATCTCCTTGAGCTGCCGCACCGTCAGGCTCTCGATGTCATCCTCTTGGGCCAGATCCGAGAGCGAGGCTCGAGCGCGCCGCTGTGTTGCTGGACTCGCCTGTTCACACACACAAAAACATGCATTTAACTGCACAAAACATTTATACATTTACAATTAAAGTCAGAATTATCAGCCCTCCTGAATTATTAGCCCACCTCAATTATTAGCCCTCCTGAGTTATTAGCCCTCCTCAATTATTAGCCCTCCTGAGTTATTAGCCCTCCTCAATTATTAGCCCTCCTGAGTTATTAGCCCTCCTGAGTTATTAGCCCTCCTCAATTATTAGCCCTCCTGAGTTATTAGCCCTCCTCAATTATTAGCCCTCCTGAGTTATTAGCCCTCCTAAGTTATTAGCCCTCCTGAGTTATTAGCCCTCCTAAGTTATTAGCCCTCCTGAGTTATTAGCCCTCCTCAATTATTAGCCCTCCTGAGTTATTAGCCCTCCTCAATTATTAGCCCTCCTGAGTTATTAGCCCTTCTGAGTTATTAGCCCTCCTCAATTATTAGCCCTCCTGAGTTATTAGCCCTCCTGAGTTATTAGCCCTCCTCAATTATTAGCCCTCCTGAGTTATTAGCCCTCCTGAGTTATTAGCCCTCCTATATAATGTTTCCCTAATTTCTGTTTAACGGAGAGAAGATTTTTAAACACATTTCTAAACAAAGGGCGGCACGGTGGCTCTGTGGTTAGCACTGTCGCCTCACAGCAAGAAGCTCGCTAGCTCGAGTCCCGGCTAGTTCAGTTGGCATTTCTGTGTGGAGTTTGCATGTTCTCCCCGTGTTGGCGTGGGTTTTCTCCGGGTGCTCTGGTTTCCCCCACAGTCCAAACACATACGCTATAGGTGAACTGAATAAACTAAATTGGTCGTAGTGTATGAGTGTGAATTAGTGTGTATGGGTGTTTCCCAGTACTGGGTTGCAGCTGGAAGGGCATCCGCTGCATAAAACATATGCTGGATAAGTTGGTGGTTCATTCCCCTGTGGCGATTAACTAATGGAAACTTAATGTAAAGTGCGAACATTTTTGGAAGTTCAGCTGATATTACAGCAGATTGCTTATGATCTACTACTGCAAATGCTCTTCTCAAGTATTTGCCAAACACCGAGCAGAAGTGGAGGCTCAGTGAGAATCGAGGGGTTTTAAAGTAAACCCAATCATCATTCAGTCGCTCAGACTGGTTTCAGCTTTTTTTCTCACCTCCAGCATGTCGTCATGAGACTCCAGGTTGAGGAGGGAAACTGACGCAGCATCTCCATGATCCTGAAGAAGGAAAGTAAACACAGAAATCAAGAGTCAGAGCTCGTGTTCAGGTGATCAGATCAGAGCCACTGTTTCTCCTCTAGAAAAATGAGAATATAAAACATGTGGTTAATGAATGTACAGTTTAAGGAAAACCCTGTGACATTTTAGCGCTTTTTCTAATATTTCCCAAGAGCTGTGTGAATCACACTTGTGGTCTCCGGGGTCAAAAGGGACGAATGCCTGTAAAGTACCCTCTGATTTTTGTCAATAAAATCAATCAAATGCATTATTGTTTATTCATATTTTTGCTATTTTATTTTACATTTTGAGAGGGTTTTGTGGTATTAAGTTAATATTTATGCTGTAATTAACATAATTTTTTTCCCACTGAAAACAAATGGAATTTTTCATGTAATCTTTTTTTTTAGGTGTCACAGTGGCTCAGTGGTTAGCACTGTCGCCTCACAGCAAGAAGGTCGCTGGTTCGAGTCCCGGCTGGGCCAGTTGGCGTTTTTGTGTGGACTTTGCATGTTCTCCCCGTGTTGGTGTGGGTTTCCTCCGGTTTCCCCCACAGTCCAAACACATGCGCTATAGGTGAATTGAATAAACTAAGTTGGCCGGAGTGTATGAGTGAATGAGAGTTTATGGGTGTTTCCCAGTATTGGGTTGCAGTTGGAAGGGCATCTGCTGCGTAAAACATATGCTGTTGGATGGTTCATTCCTCTGTGGTGACCTCTGAAATAGAGACTAAGCTGAAGGAAAATGAATGAATGAATAATTATTTTTTTAATTATCGCATTACTTCCAGGTAAAATAGAGACTCTGCCATTCAAAAACAAAAACCAAAGGCAGATTAGCTCTATCTGGTTGTAAGAAAAAGAAAAACATGTAAGGACATGGTGCAACCACTAGGTTCCAGTATTACTATCTCTACAATGCTGCTTGTGAATTCCTTAATTGTTTACATATTACTTAGGAATTATGGATTTGAATATTCATTTAGACAATCTATAGACTTATTTTTGCAAACTTTTAGATTATATATTTTTATTTAAAATGTGATTTGAAGTGTTAATTTTTGTATCATGGGCGGCACGGTAGCTTAGTGGTTAACACTGTCACCTCACAGCAAGAAGGTCGCTGGTTCAAGTCCCAGGTGAGTCAGTTGGCATTTCTGTGTGGAGTTTGCATGTTCTCCCCGTGTTGGTGTGGGTTTCCTCCGGGTGCTCCGGTTTCCCCCACAGTCCAAACATATGTGCTATAGGTGAATTGCATAAACTAAATTGTCCGTAGTGTATGTGTGGGAATGACAGTATATGGATGTTTCCCAGTGATGGGTTACAGCTGGATGGGCATCCGCTGCGTAAAACATATGCTGAATAAGTTGGCGGTTCATTCCGCTGTGGTGACCCCAGATTAATAAAGGGACTAAGCCGAAAAGAAAATGAATGAATGAATGAATGGATGAATGAAAGGGCTCTTGTTCACCTTAAATTTGTTTCAAATAATTTTGTTAAAAAATCGTGACGAAATCGTGAATCGTATCGAATCGTGAGTCAGGTGAATCGTTACATCCCTAGGAGGAAATAAAAAAAAGAGACTTATATCACTCCAATATGACAGTGGACACACTATACCTACACAGTTCTGTCCAAACAGCTTACAAAAGGTGATTTTCATCATAGGTGCCGCTTAAAGTTCAGTAAAAAATTGCATTCAAGGATATTTTACTTCCCATCTATCCATCTCACATCCTCACTATTATCCTCCACTGACTGATTGAGTACATTACAGACTCAATCATGGACTGCAGTGATTTGTTCTTGGTGTCTTCATTCACATAAGGATGCAGCAGCAGAAGCAGCAGCGTATGGACGGTTTTCTCTCTGTCTTTTACTATTTGCCGCATTCAGAACAATTAGCTAATGGCCCTGCGTTTGCTCCTGTCCGCCTGAAGAATGACTGTGTCTTTATGAGGAAGCACATGGACTGAGATCTCTCACACGGGCCACATGCGGACGCTGTATTAATAATAAATGGGTCAGTCTGCTAACTCACCGTCTCCTCTACTCAACACACACTTTAAATGGGACATTTCATGAAAATCTGATTTAATCCCTGTTTAAAAGTCCCGTCAAATTAAAATAAAGTTTTTTAGATGTTAGTATCAGAATTATACTTTCTGATTTTTTGTGATTAAGAAGTGTTTTCTGTTTATTTATGGTTGTGAGTTGCATTATGGGATGTCGATCTCTGCTCTGTCGACTTTTGATGCTGAAAATTCAACTCTGCAGTTTAACAAAGTGACTTTTATTGACATTTTAGTCGTTTGAAATAGTATAATGCTTAAGAATGAATATATAGAGAAATAAAGTCTGTAAAATAACAGAAAATGTGCTGGCAGTTTATTACAAGGTATTGTAATGTAATATACAACACCAACCCAGACAATATATCACTTTAAACTATTAAAATGTTCATAAAAGTCACATTTTTTAACTTTTCAAGTTGTTGGAAAGAAATCAAAGTCCCATAATGCAATTCAAAAGCATAATTAAGTGTGGTTTATTTATAAACTAACTTCGAGAGCATCACGTGCTTATGATTGATCATGGCTGGTCCTGCATCAGCTAACACACGATGCACCAATCAGATAAATCCTAACTCGCTATAAATAACCATTTATATGACCAGAGTTTATCACCTCAGTTATCTTCGTCTTGAAGAATCCCCTCTTCCACCCCTACTCCTCCCCCATTTCCTAGATAGGGTGGCACGGTGGCCCAGTGGTTAGCACTGTTGCCTCACAGCAAGAATGTCACTGGTTCAAGTCCTTACCAGACCAGTCGACGTTTCTGTGCAGAGTTTACATGTTCTCCCCATGCTCGCGTGGGTTTCCCCTGGGTTCTCCAGTTTCCTCCCACCATCCAAAGATATGCGACATAAGTGAATTGACCAATCCAAATTGCCACCATAGATTAACTCTTAGTCAGCAGTATATCTTTTATAGCAATTCCTACTCGTCAATAGCCATAACAAGCAGGAGAGTTACCTACCTGAGCTTAAACTACCCTCTCGTCCCTTCAAATGGGAGGGAGCCCCGGGCTCGAGGAACTTCTGAGCTCAGGGCTCTCTCCCGGGACAGCATGCCAAACACGCTTAATAATCAATCATCAGCTAAGTGTAAACTCTTGAAATGGGTATAAATAAAACAAGAATCATAAAATGTGGAAAATTAGCATTTAGAAGATATAAACATCCTTCCACCTAAATGGTTTTTTTTTACGTCACCTCATACTTCAGTTTCTCATCAAATCAAATGCTCTCTAGTGTCTGACATGCCCCGCCCCCTTGAAGATGCTACTACAGTATGTGCTTGAGCTCAACCACTCTCACTGGCAGAGCTGTGAAAACAAGGGGGAGGAGCTACTCTATGTCCCGCCTAGTCTTCATGTTTGTTGAAATTAGGTCACACATCCAACAAAAATGCCCATTTCAAAGCACTTTCATGGGATCCTTAAGTGCTATAATCAAGTCTAAGTGCAAATCTACCAACTAGGGATGCCAACGAGTAATCAATAATTAATAAAAAAAGGATAGTTCACACAAAAATAGTATCACTGACCTGAGCAGTTTTTACATTTTCATAAACACACATTTATTGTGCACTCTATTGTAAGGTGACAGACTTTTTACAGTTTCTGTAAAGAAAATAGTGTATTGTTTATTTGCAAAGGTAGCACATCATGCTAATTGATGCGTTTAGTCAACTTTACTCCTCAACAACTACATAAATGTATTAAATAATCGCTCAAAATGGTCCTGGTTTGGACTAGAAGCTGTAAGCTCTTCCTCTTCTTCATCATCTGACACTGCCTTGAAAGTTTAAAGCTTTAATACACTACTTTCTGTTTAGTTGTTTCTGTCAGAATAGCACGTGTAGGACGATTAATTTATTTTATTGCTTATTAGCTATTCACTGTCACACTGTGTCCTAACTACACACATCATGGCACCGCTATCATTTTCATGACAAAATTAGTTTGCTGGAAAGCCACAGCATAAACTACTATGTCAATGATCACCTCAGGTACTGATTATGGGCTTTATTCAGTGTTAAATGCTACCAATGTAAGTTTGAACACCATCATATGTGACCTTTATTGTCATACTACTGAAAGCAGCAGCAGATCGTTCACCTCAGATCTTGAATATAAAATAACTAGCAAACGGTTTAAAAATGAAAGTCAAACCAACATCAGTGACTCAGCCCATGTACGTTTAGTAATAGGTTAAATATGCATTAATTAGATTATAACCCTTATCATTTCATTGGCAGTGCAGTGGCTGATATTTAAATGAATGACTGGTATTGTAATGTTTCTGTCGTGTCACGTTTGGTGCAGATCACTTCCGTTTCCTATACTCTACCTGACAAGCTGTTTGTTTGCGGGAACGGGCAAGTAGCGGGCCAACGTTCTGTTGACTGTATTGCAACTGTGTGAAGTGTATTGTCTTTATTTGGTGGCTCAGTGGTTAACACTGTTGCCTCACAGCAAGAAGGTTGCTGGTTCGAGTCCCGGCTGGGCCAGTTGGCATTTCTTTGTGGAGTTTGCATGTTCTCCCTGTGTTGGCGTGGGTTTCCTCCAGGTGCTCCGGTTTCCCCCACAGTCCAAACACATGCGCTATAGGTGAATTGGATGAACTGGCCATAGTGTGTGTGTGTGTGTTTCCCAGTACTGGGTTGCAGCTAAAAGGGCATCTGCTGTGTAAAACTCATTCCGGAATAGTTGGCGGTTCATTCCGCTGTGGCGACCTCTGATAAATAAGGGACTAAGCCGAAGGAAAATGAATGAATGAATAAATGAATGAAGACCTTCCCTAATGCTGATCGTGCAACAAGTCACGGATGCCACTATCTCTCCCTTAAATGGCAATTAAATGCCTCTATAGCATGTAAAGGCTCCGCCCCTCCTCCGAAAAGCAGCAGCTCATTTGCATTTAAAGGGATACACACAAAAACAAAAAGTGTTTTTGCTCACATCCAAATAGGTGGAAAAATTACAAGATCAAATTACAATGATCTGTGAGGGATTTTGAGTTTACAGATATTCTGGGAACACCAGAATTGTTTTTATTATACACCATATAAAATCTCGCCTTTAAAACTGCTTAGTTGTCGAACCTAGCCATTCACCTCTTAAGACCTTTCACGTCTGCTCTGTTAATCTGAACGTTGCGTCACGCAGGAATTACCAGACGACCTTCCAGCATTACGTAAGATGCTCAGCAAGTCAGATCTAAAAAAAAAGGCTTAAACGTCACAGCAAGCCTCGTGGGGTACAGCTGTTTTCAGCATCCGCACGTCACGTTGCATTAAAACACATCAGAATGAATGAATGTTTAGTGACCGAGGGCTGTAAGCAGATTAATAACTGTACAGAGAACAGGAGTCAACAGATCAGGGGGTAAAAATGTGGAAGATTGGGAAGAAATCCTCTCTGGCTGTATTTAGAAAGCGAACAGCATTCTGAAAATAACTCATTTAAGCACATTTAGGACGCTTCAACTGCTCGACATTTATAATGCAATATGCAAGTTAACTGCAGGGCAGGCATACTAAAATAAGTGATACAATGAACACACTTTTAAAAAATAATAAAGATAAAATGCAACTTGATTACCACAAAAACGTGTAAATTACCACATTTTTAACATCCAGCTTTTAAAATCCTCCTCACAAAAATGAACAAGCAAACAAAACAACTTGAAAAACATCCAAAGATCATTTCTATTATATAAAAAATGTCAAATAAAACATGAATATATACATAAATATTGATTCATTCATTTTCCTTTGGCCTAGTACCATTATTTATCAGGGGTCGCCACAGCGGAATGAACCGCCAACTTATCCAGCATATGTTTTACACAGCGGATGCGCTTCCAGCTGCAACCCAGTACTGGGAAACACCCATACACTCTTACATGCACACTCATACACTACGGACAATTTAGTTTATTCAATTCACCTATAGCGCATATGCTTGGACTGTGGGGGAAACCGTAGCATCCGGAGGAAACCCACGCCAACACAGGGAGAACATGCAAACTCCACACAGAAATGCCAACTGGTCCAGCTGGGACTTGAACTAGCGACCTTCTTGCTGTGAGGTGATGAGCCACTGAGCCACTGTGCCGCCATACACATACCCACACACATATATATATATATATATATATATATATATATGGCCTCACGGTGGCGCAGTGGGTAGCACGTTCGCCTCACAGCAAGAAGGTCGCTGGTTTCCCCCACAGTCCAAAGACATGCGCTATAGGTGAATTGGGTAAGCTAAATTGTTCGTAGTGTATGTATGTGTGTGAATGAATGAATGAATGAGTGTGTGTATGAATGAGTATGAATGTTTCCCAGTGATGGGTTGCAGCTGGAAGGGCATCCGCTGCGTAAAAACATATGCTGGATAAGTTGGCGGTTCATTCCGCTGTGGCAACCCCAGATTAAAAAAAAAAGAAAATTAATGAATGAATATATATATATAGTAGATAATAAAAAAATACTATATAAAAACTGTATTTAAATTAGCCTGATTTATTGCCTGGACTAGATTTGTCTGATTAATATCATTGTTATTTTAGTGTCCATTAGTAACTGTTGTAGTTTTTATTATATGTCTGCTAAATGTATACATTTAAAAATAATCGTAAAAACTAATGTTAAATCACCACCTAAAAATGCTTTGGTACTGCAAGGCAAATGCCAGATCACAAATCATATATGAGAAAGATGAATGAGTAAGAAATGACTAAAATAAAATAAATGAGTAAGAAACATATATATATATAATAACTTGATATCATTTATATAAAATTTTTTTATTATTTTAATATTTTTTAGATTTTAAGTTTTTTTAATGAAAGCCTTGATAAATAGCAACAGGCATTCACACAAAAATAAATAAATAAATAAATAAATAAATAAAAATAATAATAAATAAATAAAAATTAAAAAATAAAAAATAAAATAAATAAATAAATAAATAAAATAAAATAAAAATAAATAAAAAAATTCATTCATTCGTTAAGTTTATTTTCAGCTTAGTCCCTTTATTAATCAGAGGTCGCCACAGCGGAATGAACCGCCAACTTATCCAGCATATGTTTTACACAGCGGATGCCCTTCCAGCTGCAACTCAGTACTGGGAAACACCCATCCCCTCTCATTCACACACATACACTACATATAATATAATACACTACGAATAAAAAAATCTTGTGGAAATGCAATACATCGAAAAAAATAATCTAAGTGCCATTTAAAAAAATAAAGTAAAATAAAAATAAAATAAAATAAATATTGTGGTAATGCATATAAAAAGATCAAAGTGCCATTTAAAATAATAACATTTTATAAAATAAAAAGATCTTGTGGAAATTTAATGCATAGAAAAAGATCATCAAAGCACCATAAAAAAATAATAAATAAATAAAAATAAACTAAACTAAAAAACTGCCATTTCCTTGTGAGACCCACAGCGATGAAAAAGAAACCCTCTTCACCTGATTGTTTGTCCCTGAGCTATCGCTGCGGCTGAGAGCTTCTCCCTGAGATGCAGCCGCAGACAGCGCCGACTGCTGGGAGGAAGAGCGCGCCGCAGAGGCCGGTGGCGTGGACAGCGAGCGCGGCAGTGACGGCAGACTGTCAGTATCTGCTTCTGCTTCCGCTTCCTCTTCCTCCTCCTCTTCCTCCTCGTCCTCCCCCAGCTCCAGCTCAGCGCCCAGATGGCAGAGCACCAGGTCCACCAGGTCCTGCTTCTCCCTGCAGGTGTCGGTGTTGATGTTGCGTAGCGTCAGGTACTGCCGCAGGTCTCGGACGCGGAGCCGCATGAGCCGGGGCCGCTGGAAGGCCGTTCCCCACAGCAGGTGGCAGGTGGAGCAGCGCCGCAGATTCTCCTGCAGCACCGAACACAGCGAGCAGAAGCTCTTCTTGCAGTCTGAGCAAACGTGCTGTAAAAGAGAGAGATGAACTGAGAAATATACAGTCCTTGGATCACTTCTGACATGTGAGAGGTCAAAAATAAACATCCTGGAAGTTTCTGAACTTAAAATGTTTTTTTTAGGCTGTTTACATGTCAACAATGTAAGTTTTTCTTTGCATTTTAAAAAGGTTTCACATGACAAAGTTTTCAAATCAATCTGCGTTTACACATGAAAAAAAACTAAAAACACTGTAGTAACCAGTAAATAATGACTTCATGTGTAATAGTGTGGCTGAACTCCGCCTCTGCAGAAGATCAACGTCTACTTATACGTCACTCCCTGTTTAGCTCCACCCACTGATTCACAACTTACTGGCAAATAATGACTTTATTATATATTAACTTGACTAAACTTCACCTCCGTAAATGATCATTGCCTACTTCTACATCACTGCCTGTCTAGTTCCACCCACCAATTCACGACATAGTAATAAATAAAGACTTTATTATGTAATGTGACTAAACTCCGCCTCCTCAGAAGATCAATGGTTACTTCTACATCACTGCATGTTTAGCTCCGCCCAGTGATTCAAGCTGCTGTAGTAAATGATGACTTTATGTAATATTATTAATAAACTCCGTCTCCATAGAAGATGAAACTTCTACATCATTGCCAGTTTAGCTCCGCCCACTGAATCACACTGCGTCAGGTAAAAAAAAACCCTTTATTACTTAATGGTGTAACTAAACTCCACCTCCATAAAATAAGATTAATGCCTACTTCTACATGATTGGCAGTTTAGCTCCGCCCACTGACTAAATTTGCATCAAGTAAAAAAACTTTATTACATAATAGCATGATTAAACTCCGCCTCCATATAAGATCAATGCCTACTTCTAGTTTAGCCCCGCCCACTGAATAACACTGCGTCAGGTAAAAAGAGCCTTTATTACATAATAGTATGATTAAACTCCGCCTCTATATAATAAGATCAACACCCACTTCTACATCACTGCCAGTTTAGCTCCGCCCACTGAATTACTTTGTGTCAAGTAAAAAAAATACTTTATTACATAATAGTATGACTAAACTCTGCCTCCATATAATAAGATCAACGCCCACTTCTACATCACTGCCAGTTTAGCTCCGCCCACTGAATAACTTTGCGTCAAGTAAAAAAAATACTTTATTACATAATAGTATGACTAAACTCCGCCTCCATATAATAAGATCAACTCCCACTTCTACATCATTGCCAGGTTAGCTCCGCCCACTGAATCACTCTGCGTCAGTTAAGAAAAACCCTTTATTACATAATAGTATGACTAAACTCCGCCTCCATATAATAAG
>CAIGQW010032537.1:703843-717340 GCA_903798125.1 Danio choprae
CTTTATTACATAATAGTATGACTAAACTCCGCCTCCATATAATAAGATCAATGCCTACTACATCATTTCCAGTTTAGCTCTGCCTACTGAATCACACCGTGTCAGGTAAAAAAAGCCCTTATTACATAATAGTATGATTAAACTCCGCTTCCAATGACTGCCTGTTTAGCCCCGCCCACTGATTCACTCTGCAACAGGCAAATAATGAGAAGAAAACCTCCATTATAAAGCTGACCTGACATCAGTTTGTGATTTGAGAGACACAATCTCTAAACAAAACCATAACGAACAACTGATTGGTGAATGTTTTGAATCTTAATGAAGCTGTATTTGGAGAGTGCTCATCAGCACTGATAATGCAATCATCAATAACAGCGGTGCATCTCAGGTCATCGGTTTTATGTGCTCTGAATACAAGAACCAAAGTACGACTCACTTAATTACCAAAACAATGTCCCCGATGTTTTATGCAAATGCCAAAAGGTTACATAACCAGCTAATATGTGTGCATGAGACCGGCGATTTCATTATCATCTGTCATGCATTGGTTGTTTTGACTGACACTGACAGAATACCAGCACTTCCATCTCTAAACCACTTCATTTTTCAAGACTTCATTTCTCTCCCAGTATTGACAAGCAGTAGTCCACATCACTGTCTGTTTAGCTCCGACCAACCAGTTCAATAGTAAATAACAAATTTGACGGCATGGTGGCTCAGTGGTTAGCACTATCGCCTCACAGCAAGAAGGTCACTGGTTCGAGTCCCGGCTGGGCCAGTTGGCATTTCTGTGTGGAGTTCTCCCCGTGTTGGCGTGGGTTTCCTCCGGGTGCTCTGGTTTCTCCCACAGTCCAAAGACATGCGCTATAGGTGAATTGGGTAAACAAAATTGTCCATAGTGTGTGTGTGTGTGTGTGAATGAGTGTGTATGGGTGTTTCCCAGTACTCGGGTGCAGCTGGAAGGACATACGCTGCATAAAACATATGCTGGAATAGTTGGCGGTTCATTCCGCTGTTGCGACCTCTGAAATAGAGACTACACCAAAAGAAAATGAATGAATTTATTATGAATGAATTAACGAATTTATAATTTAATAGTGTGGATAAACTCTGCCTACTACATCACTGCCTGTTTAGCTCCGCCCACTGATTCCCACTGTAGTAGCAAATGACAACTTTATTATATAGTAAGTGTTTCTGAGTGTGTTTATTATGTAAACACTATATCTGAGTGTACCTCACACAGGCGAGTGGGCTTGACAAACCACCTGCAGAAACACTCTTCTCTCTATATGCACAGTACACTTTACTTAAACTTACAATGACTCAATAAAAAAACAAGGACAACAAGAACAACATCTTTAAATTATTCATTCATTCATTCATTTTCCTTCGGCTTAATCCCTTATTTATCAGGGGTCACCAGAGCACAATGAACCACCAACTATTCCAGCATATGTTTTACACAGCGGATGCCCTTCCAGGCGCAACCCAGTACTGGGAAACACCTATACACTCTCACATTCACACACATTCTACGACCAATTATGCTTACCCAATTCACCTATAGCGCATGTCTTTGGACTGTGGGGGAAACCGGAGCACCTGGAAGAAACCCACACCAACACGGGGAGAACATGCAAACTCCACACAGAAATGCCAACTGGCCCAGCCGGGACTCGAACCAGCAACCTTCTTGCTATGAGGTGACAGTGCTAACCACCGATCCACCGTTATGCCCCATCTTTAAATCACTTAATATTTTTAATGACTTAATTTCTTTCCCAGTTCTGTGCAGTGTGTGTTTGCCAGCTTCGTGGTTTGTTATCAAATGCCACCATGCTGACGAATGAGCGGTTCAGTCAAAGCATTGCACTCTGGGTGAATGTCAGTTCCATCCATCACATATGTGCACATGAGCGTCTGCAGACAGCTGTGCAAGAGCTGATAGGATTTCAAAACACTGATGCTTTGTGGGAAAGTTAACGCTCAGATCTTATATCACACATAAGCTTTGCCTGAAAAATGAGGCAAGCTGGAGTTAAGAGGCAAACATCAGTGATTCCTGCACCTCAGTATTGCTCTTGACCAATGCATTTTCTATATGCAAAACTAAACTATGAATAATGGACATTTATACACACTAGCAAGAGGAAAAACTGTTTTCCCAATGGTGTAGCGAACAGGTATGCAAGACAAGCACTGCAGTGGAGCTCCACGTGATGGGGGTTCCCCTGAAAATTTGGGGTTGTCCACTTTAGTAATTTTCTTAAAAGAATAACTGATGTTCCTTAATTGATCATTAGCCAAATAAATAGATTGTTCAACTTTATTTCATGACCAACAGAAATTCATTCATTCATTTTCATTTCGGCTTAGTCCCTTTATTAATCTGGGGTCGCCACAGTGGAATGAACCGCCAACTTATCCAGCATATGTTTTACGCAGCGGATGCCCTTCCAGCTGCAACCCATCACTGGGAAACATCCACACACTCTCATTCACACACATACACTATGGACAATTTAGCCTACCCAATTCACCTGTACCGCATGTCTTTGGACTTGTGGGGGAAACCGGAGCACCCGGAGGAAACCCACGCCAACACTGGGAGAACATGCAAACTCCACACAGAAACGCCAACTGACCCAGCCAAGGCTCGAACCAGCGACCTTTTTGCTGTGAGGCAAAAGTGCTACCCACTGCGCCACCGTGAGGCCCTTAGTTTAATTAAACAATCCAAATTTAAAATAAAACAGCGTGACAAGACTGCGCCACAAAGCACATCATATTTGCTCGCTCTTGTAATGAAGGTAAACTGTTACAGCCATTTTTTAAATTGCACTTTTAAAGTTTATATATTACTTGTTTGGGGGGTGGCACGGTGTCTCAGTTGTCAAAATTAATTTTCCCTCGGCTTAGACCCTTATTTATCAGGGGTCACCACAGCGGAATGAACCGCCAAGTATTCCAGCATATGTTTTACGCAGCGGATGCCCTTTCAGCTGCAAGCCAGAACTGGGAAACACCCATACACACTCACATTCACACATTCACACACACTCATACACTACGGCCAATTTAGTTAACCCAATTCACCTATAGCGCATGTGTTTGGACTGTGGGGGAAACCGGAGCACCCGGAGGAAACCCACGCCAACACGGGGAGAACATGCAAACTCTACACAAAAATGCCAACTGGCCCAGCCGGGACTCGAACCAGCGACCTTCTTGCAGTGAGGCAACAGTGCTAACCACAAACCCACCATGCCGCCCCATAGTGCTTGTAAAATTTAAGATTTTTTCATGCTTGGTTTATGCTTGGACATGCACTGTCAACCCTGGGACCTTATATAGACAGGTGTACGTCTTTTCAAATCATGTCCAATCAACTGAATTTACCACAGGGGATCTCCAATTAAGCTGCTGAAACATCTCAAGAATGATCAGTGGAAACAGAATGTACCTGAGCTCAATTTAGAGCTTCCCGGCAAAGGCTGTGAGTACTTATGTACATGTGATTTTTCAGGTTTTTATTTTTAATAAATTTGCAACTGGGTCCTCACGGTGGCGCAGTGCGTAGCACGATTGCCTCACAGCAAGAAGGTCGCTGGTTCGAGCCTCGGCTGGGTCAGTTGGCATTGGAATTGGGTAAGCTAAAATTGTCCGTGGTGTATGAGTGTGTATGGATGTTTCCCAGTGATGGGTTGCAGCTGGAAAGGGCATCCGCTGCGTAAAACATATGCTGGATAAGTTGGCGGTTCATTCCGCTGTGGCGACCCCAGATTAATAAAGGGACTAAGTCGAAAAGAAAATTAAAAGCACTACATTTAATTTTGTTGATTTTTTTTTATTTTGTCGATTTTTTATTCTTGCAGTATCAAAAATGGTATTGAATATTAATGTTCTTCAAGGTATCGTATCGAAGTTACAAATTCCAGTATGGTAAAAACAACACTATATCCTACCTTCCGTCTGAACACAGAAAAGGCCAGTCCGCAGGCTTTGCACGCCAGGCCTGCGCTTCCTGAGGTGGTGCTGCTGGGTGGGTATGTGGAGTATCCAGCGCTGGGGGCGAATCGAAACGGTCCCGCTCCGGCTCCGAAGCCTGGCTGCTGGGTGCGGACGGCCCCTGTACCCATCACCTCGTTCAGCAGCCCACAACATGACGCCCACATGGAGGAGGCCCCCGCCTGCAGATGTACAACATAGTCAGAGGTGGAGCATGCTGTTATTGACCTTATAATGCCATGCGGAAGTGCGCTCATGTTTTGCGATTGTTTTGGAACTTCCTGTGCAGGAGAAATGACTAGAAACAATAAATGGCAAAAAACAGTTAAACTGTTTTGCTCTACAAACGAGTGTGTTCATGACTATATATAAAAAGTAGAATAATATAATACGACGATATCAGTTTGCAACATAACGAGCTGTTTTTAACGTCTAAAAAACAATGGAAGTGAATGAGACCAGGGGCTGGTTGCATTAGCAGTGCGCAAGTTAAAAAGTAGCCTAGTTGTGACTTAAAGCGACACTAAGTTACAACTTACGCACTACTAAATATTTGGGTGTCGCACCACTGAACTTAGTTTAAACGTAACGCTACGTTCCAACTTAATATTTACGGCTGCCTCCCCCCCATGTATAACGGTAGAAAAGAGATGACAGCGAGATTAGATTACATTGAAGAGCGGATTCACACATTGCGATATCAATGCTAAAACGATATATTGTGCAGCCCTATTACTGATCATAAATGTCTTCTTTCAACAAAAGAAGCCATATTAACTTGCAGCCCAAGAACGGTTACTCACTGAAGCTAAGCAAGGCTGAGCCTGGTCAGTACCTGGATGGGAGACCACATGGGAAAACTAGCTTGCTGTTGGAAGTGGTGTTAGTGAGGGCAGCAGGGGGTGCTCAACCTGCAGTCTGTGTGAGTCCTAATGCCCCGATAAAGTGAATGGAACACTATACTGTCAGTGAGCACCGTCTTTCGGATGAGACGTTAATCCGAGGTCCTGACTCTCTGTGGTCATTAAAAATCCCATGACACTTCTCGTAAAGAGTAGGGTGTAACCTTGGTGTCCTGGCCAAATCCCCCACATCGGCCCTTACCCATCATGGCCTCCCAATCATCCCCATCCACCGAATTGGCTCTATCACTGTCTCTCGACTCCCCCTATAGCTGGTGTGTGGTGAGCGCACTGGCACCTTGGTCCTGTGGCTGCCATCGCATCATCCAAATGGATGCTGCACACTACTGCTGGTGGTGTGGAGAGACCCCCATCCACCCTCATGATTGTGAAGCATGTATGTGTATGTATGTGTACGTGTATGTGTATGTATGGTGTATGGCCATAAACAATAAGTGTGCTATATAAATACACATTACATTTCAACCAACATGACTGTGCAGCATCATGAACAACTGAATCCACTCAACATTCAACACTCATAAACTCTACTAGTGATCATCTGAAATAAAGTAACACTGTGGAGTCTTTAAGTGAATCCTCAAGGAACTCGATACAGTGTAAATTGCTGTAAGAGCAAGACAATGTTCCAGCGTATCTGAAGCAGTAAAACGGTGTCGATACAGCAACACGGCCATGAGACACAAACAGCCAGGATTAATGGACGTCTCTCAGGTTTCAGCCAAATGCATGTGCAAACCAAACAGAGCTTTCATAATCATTGTAAAAGCAGACATTACCGGGAGTATTCTTACTCTCCGAAGGTCTAATAGTCTGGGGTTTCTGAGAGCTTTCATTTACTTAGGGTGTAAATTTAGAAGATGCTGGTTAAGTCATTAAGCTTTCATTCTTCATAATACTGCTGACATACGCTCTGGTTTACATCTCAGCCCTTTCTGGTACACTTAGAGAGGAAATTATGATCTGACTGAACAGAAAGGAACATATTTTATTCACTTATTATTGTTATTTTGCTTGTTGTCTATCTGAAATGGATGTACAACAATAATAATCTATTTCAATGAAATATGTATATACATGGGTTGGACAATGAAACTGAAACACCTTGTTTTAGAGCACAATAATTCATTAGTATGGTGTAGGGCCTCCTTTTGCTGCCCATACAGCATCAATTCATCTTGGGAATGACAGATACAAGTCCTGCACAGTGGCTAGAGGGATTTTGAGCCATTCTTACTGCAGAATAGTGTCCAGGTCACTACGTGATGCTGGTGGGGGAAAACGGACTCAATAATATTCCGATCAGGTGAATGTGCAGGCCATGGGAGATTTTCAACTTCCCTTTCATGTTCATCAAACCACTCTGTCAGCAGTCTTGCTGTGTGTATTGGTGCATTATTATCCTGACACTTGGCACTGCCTTCAAGATACAATGTTTGAACCATTGGGTCACATGGTCCTCCAGAATGGTTCGGTAGTCCTTGGCAGTGATGCGCCCATCAAGTGTTAGAGCAAGTATTGAGCCTAGGGAATGCCATAATATTGCAGCCCAAACAATCACTGATCCACACCTATGCCTCACTCTGGGCATGCAACAGTCTGGGTGGTACACTTCTTTGGGGTTTCTCCACACTGTAACTCTCCTGGATGAGGGAAAGACAGTGAAGGTGGCCTCATCAGATAACAATACATGTTTACAATACATGTTTCCACAGTCCAAGATTTTCACTGCTGGCACCATTGAAACCGATGTTTGGCATTGGCATGAGTGACCAAAGGTTTAGCTATAGCAGCCAGGATATTGACCTTATGGAGCTCCCAATGAACAGTTTTGGTGGAAACAGGAGAGTTGAGGTGCACATTTAATTCTGCAGTGAGTTGGGCAGCTGTGGTTTTTGTTTTTTTGGATACAATCTGAGTTAGCACCAAGGACATCCCATTCAGACAGCTTTCTCTTGTGCCCACATATACTCCTGTTGGATGTGGCTCTTCTTCTTGGTGGTTTGTTGACATTACCCTGAATACCGTGGCTCTTGATACATCACAAAGACTGTCTTGGTCACAGATGTGCCAGTGAGAAGCAACAATGTGTCCTCTTTTCACCCATAATGTTTTGTGCATTGCAATATTTTAAGCAAAACTGTGCTAAACCTTCACACTCTGCTCTTACTGGTGGAATGTGCAATCAATGGAGATTGGCCACCAGACTTCTCAAATTTAGCCATGAAACCTCCAACACTAAATTGTCCAGTGTCTCAGTTTCATTGTCCAACCTCTGTATATTATATATTATGAAATATATCTCTTTACATAAAATTCAAACAGTATGACAATAAAAAATGAGACTATATGTACAGGTAATGCTAATTTACAGTAAATACAGATTTATGCTGTAGCCACACTAGAGTTTATGCTTGCAAAACTCTTTTGTACGGCGCTGCAAAAAGAGGCAGGATTAAACAAGATGATTAGACATTTTAAAAAGCAAGCGATTGGTCCATATTTTAAATTTCTGTCCAGAGAGGTCATGTTTTGATCTTCGATTGGTCTCACGCAATCACGTGATGCGATTTCGCAGGTCAGAGTTCCCCAAGCTTGAACTTTGCAACACAGCGAACTGCGAAACTTCCAATCTGTCGCATTCGGGTGCATAAGAATGGAAGTCTATGGGGCGAAAAGTGCAGTGTGACCCCGGCTTTAGTTAACATTACAGCACTTTGGGTGTTTTTAAAGTGCTTTAAAAATAAGGGTTTGATTGATTGAACGTTAACAATTTGATAACAAAGCCAAACAAACCAACAAAATGATGCACAAGCCACATAAAGATGATCATTCTGCATTTCAAGATGGAGATAAAGAAACAAAACTCCAGCTTTAAACCAGCAAACAATTTATTATTAGGTTTTCAACAACAACAATAAGAAATAACTGCCAGCTTGTTCTGGGTTGTTCTGGCTTGTTCTTGTTCTAGTTAACATAAATCCTTGCACAGGCAACAACATTCAATGTTTCTTTTACCAATAAACCCTAATTTACATACATACAGATGCACACAAACGACATGATATTGACACTATAAACAGCTGACCGGCAGCTTTCATCAGTGCCTGTGACCGAACATGGCGTGATCTCGAAAGAAAGCATCTTCTGTTCAAGAAGAGGACAATCGATGAGCTGAAATGAGCATACATGCATCCTATGGTGGAGAGAAATAGAGAGAGAGAGAGAGAGAGAGAGAGAGAGAGAGAGAGAGAGAGAGAGAGAGAAAGAAACTGTGCTCTTAGAGAATGGTGCAAACTGAGGAGCATTTCCTGAACATTACCACAACATTAGATCAACATAATTCCGGCTAATGACACCACATTTTCAAAAACTCTTACAAATACAGAAAAATTCAAACATATCCTGGGAGCAAAGTCCAGTTTGATATCACCAGCGGCAAAATCTGCATCAGCCTGTCATAGTCAAAACTAGTCTGAAATATTATTATATGAAACTCCGAACCACAAAACCGTAAAGTGGTATCCAATTTTATGTAATTTATGAGTAAATAAGCTTTCCATTGATGTATGGTTTGTTAGGATAGGACAATATTTGGGTGAAACTATTTAAACATCTGGAATCTGAGGGTTCCTTCATTCATTTTCCTTCAGCTTAGTCCCTTTATTAATCAGGGGTCGCCACAGCGGAATGAACCTCCAACTTATCCAGCATATGTTTTACACAGCGGATGCCCTTCCAGCTGCAACCCAGTACTGGGAAACACCCATACACTCTCACATCCACACTCAAACACTACGGCCAATTTAGCTCATCCCATTCACATATGTCTTTGGACTGTTGGGGAAACTGAAGCACTTAGAGGAAACCCACGTCAACACAGGGAGAGCATGCAAACTCCACACAGAAATATCAACTGGCCCAGCCGGGACTCAAACCAGCGAGCTTCTTGCTGTGAGGCCAAGAATCTAAATATTGAGACTATCACCTTTAAAGTTGTCCAGATGAACTTCTAGCAATGCACATTACTGAGTTTTGACAGTGGGAAATTGACTAAATATCTAATAAATAAAACAATAATACCTACATAAATCACTCATCAACAGTCAAATCATGTGTATATGTGTACATATGTTGAAGGCGTATTATGTTAAATCTCGTACATTACTTGTCTATTCGTGTCTATATGTGAGTGTAACACGTGGATTTTTACATATTAATTATCTATTTATGTACAGACTGTATATAAATGTATACTGACTTAAAAGTACGTCACTGTACTTTGCAGTGTCTGAAATAAAGTAACACTGTGTCTGGAGCCTCCAGCTAAGCTTTTCACTCATCATAGCACACGGGCTGATGGTGACGTGACAATAAAAGTGATTTGATAAAAGCAAAATCAGTCACTTTGGCTCATACGATGTATTTCTTTGCCTATTCCCACAAATATACCTGTGCAACATAAGACTGTGATCACACATGTCATCTGAATGTATGTAGAGTTGTGCATTTAATTCATATATTCTCTATTTATTTTTCCAATATTATACAATAATTGTTTATACAGTAATGTGCAATGCTTTGGTCACACTTGGCAAGTCATGCCAATAAAGCTCATTTAAATTGTATTGAATTGAACTGATTTGTGTGTGTGTGTGTGTGTGTGTGTGTGTGTGTGTTTGTCTGTTAGAGGTGTGAACCTACACTGGTCTCAAGGTTCAGTTCGGTTTGATTATCATGCCATCAATTCGGTTCAGTTCGATATCTCGGTGCATTGACGATGCTTTCCATACACAATTTTATATTTTACATCACAGCACAAGAATTCTTGTATTAAAATGTATAAATATATTTATATTTATATATTATTTGAAGGGCCTCACGGTGGCGCAGTGGGTAGCACAATCGCCTAACAGCTAGAAGGTCGCTGGTTCGAGCTCCGGCTGGGTCAGTTGGCGTTTCTGTGTGGAGTTTGCATGTTCTCCCCGTGTTCGCATGGGTTTCCTCCGAGTGCTCTGGTTTCCCCCACAAGTCCAAAAACATGCGGTATAGGTGAATTGGGTAAGCTAAAATTGTCCGTAGTGTATGTGTGTGAATGAGTGTGTATGGATGTTTCCCAGTGATGGGTTGCAGCTGGAAGGGCATCCGCTGCGTAAAACATATGCTGGATAAGTTGGCAGTTCATTCCGCTGTGGCGACCCCAGATTAATAAAGAGACTAACCCGAAAAGAAAATGAATGAATGAATTATTTGAAATACAATCTTGTCCTTTAATATAAATAGTCAGATATATGAACTGTACCTTTAAAAACTCAAGTATTTTCAGTTTCTCCATATAGTAAAACAGGGGCTTCTGCTGTAACTTCAGCGTCAGTGGAAGACTGTCCAGCCAACACTCACGCAGTGAATTGTTTTTAAGTAGGTCGAGTGTTTTAATTAGTGCTACCGCAATAAAATAGTAAGCTACCGCAATATGGCGCATATGAGATAAATGACGTCAGTACGTAATAGCCGATTATGATCTATTAATGAACCGATACCGAATTATCCGCGTCTGCATCGCAGTGCACCGAAGAAACAATTAACTTTGACACCCCTAGTGTCTGTGTCTGTGTGTGTATTTGACATATCAGTTTAGACTGAGTGGCTGAAATCTGCTGTCTCTCTCTGTGCTGAACTCAGTTTGCCTCGTGTTCATGTTGTTTATACACTTATATAAGGCAGGACGGCCCTGCTGCAAGTAACACATGACCACACATTTAGATATTAGTGATTCTTTCTCACATAAAATGACAGCAGAGACCAAAAATAAACATGAAAAATGGCTATAACAATGCAACTATATAAAAAACAAAACTGAATTGACAATAAAAAAACAAAAGAGACGAAAATGCAAGGGTTTTTGTTTTATGTACTTAAATATAAAATAGATTTCAATTAATATACAAAAGATTCCTCAGTGCAGGCAGATTACGGCTGTGTGCACGTTGTTTCTTATTTGCATGCACGAATAACGAACTTGAGCACACTAAATATGGGATATGTAAACGGTAATGTTTACGGCTCACTGTAGTCTATTCTGTCCTAGAGTTTAGTGTCTCGTTCACGGTTAATGCTGGATACTCACATGCTTCAGGTTTTATCAGTTTCAAGATTTCAGAAAGTGAAAGTAAACATTCGTGGAAGAAGTTTTTAAATGATAGCTGCCTAATTTACATCATTTTCCCTGTTGCTGCACAGTATTTCACAAAGGGTGTCATTGATTCATTCATTTTCCTTCAGCTTAGTCGCTTATTTATCAGAGATCACCACAGCGGAATGAACCATCAACTATTCCAGCATATGTTTTATGTTTTACTCTTACAGACGCAACTCAGTACTGGGAAACACCCATACACATTCACAAACACATTCATATACTACAGCCAATTTAGTTCATCCAATTCACCAATAGCGCATGTCAGTTAGTGAGGAAACCCACGCCAACACGGGAAGAACATGCAAACTGGTCCAGCTTGGACTCGAACCTGTGACCTTCTTGCTGTGAGGCACATAGGATATGACATTCATCAAATTAATAAATTACTGAAATCAAGCTCCCTCGTTCTTTCAGTTTTTTGATGGCATGGCCTTGAGAATAACTTTTTGAAGTGAAGTTTATTCATAAACTAATTTCGATAGGAGCACATGCTTATGATTGACTGCAGCTGGTCTCGCTTTAGCTAATGCACGATCCACCAATCAGATGATTCCTAAATCGCTATAAATATACAAAGTATCTCACCTTAGCCATCTTCGTCCCGAAGAATCCCCCCTTCAACCCCTACTTCTCCCCTTTCCTCGACAGGGCGGCACGGAAGCCCGGTGGTTAGCACCGTCACCCCACAGCAAAGGGGCTCAAATCTCACCTGGCCAAGTGACATTCCTGTGTGGAGTTTGCATGTTCTCCCTGTGTTTGCGTGGGTTTTCCCCGGGTTCTCCGGTTTCCTCCCACAAGCCAAAAAACATGTAACATAAGTAAATTGACCAAACCAAATCGACACCATAGATGAGCTATCAATCAGCTACATTTCTCTCCACAAGTATTCATAATTTACATTCACCATTAACAAGCGGGGGAGTTCTTGAGATCTACCTGAGCTCAAACTCCCCTCTCGCCCCGCAAACGGGAGGGAGTCCCGGGCTCGAGGATCTCATGAGCTCAGGGCTCTCTCCCGGGACAGCATGCCAAACTCGCTTTTACAATCATCAGCCAAGTGCGAACTCTTGAAATACTTTAAACAGTAGAATTTAAGGTTGTGTATTATATGCTGATGTATGGTAATTCTAAATTGGGTAAGCTAAATTGTCCGTAGTGTATGTCCTGGTTCTCCAGGTTGGGGGTTGAGCGTCGGGCTAACGACTCACCTCATAAAAATTACATGTTACGAAACACCAACATGGTGCGGCTAAATATCAACTTCGATATAAACGGCTCTGGGAGTAAGTAAGTAAGTATGGTAATATTTAAGCGTTATAATAGGAGATTTTATTTGTTTTACAGTGCAAACCGAATCAAGCCGTGACCACAGTACCGTGATACGAACCCAACTGACGATAGCAAAAATAGCAATGCCAATGGGGTAAGCAAAATAATTTAGTTGTTCATTTTGACATAAGATTACTTTCCTTACCCCATTGGCAGATTACTTTGCTTGTTTTAAGAAAAAACTTGCTTAATTTTGCTATATTATTTCTGAAAACAAAACAACATTTTTGACTGTCTAGATAATGCTTCTTGATTTAAAAAAAATATAGATATATGGACTTGAAACAAAGTTCAAGTAAGAAAAGCATTTGTAAGTAGGCAGCAGTGTACGGCGGCGGCGGCAGGTCAGTGGTGTTTCCAGTGTTTCCCAGATTATAATGAATGTTGGCAGCTGATGAAGTGCTGTGTTTGAGCGAGTCCCTCTGGCACTGCGCTCCCTGTTTCAACAGTATGGCAGTAAAGCGTGATCTCCGTGTTACGCAACAGAAGGTCAGGGCATGAAGCCGCTGCTCGTGCTTCAGTCTGGCCGTAAAAAAAACAAGCACAGATTCAATCCGTCAATTCATTTAAACACTAGAGAGTAGAACCAATATTGCACAATGTATGGAAATAGAATAATTATTGATAATAGTATATGCATGAACCACCAAAACCATTAAACTAGGATTGCACAATGTATAGAAATAGTATAATTATTGATAATAGTATATGCAACACCAAAACCATTAAACTAGGAATGCACAATGTATGGAAAGTGTAATTATTGATAATATTATATGCATAACCCACCAAAACCATTAAACTAGGAATGCACAATGTATAGAAATAGTATAATTATTGATAATAGTATATGCATGAACCACCAAAACCATTAAACTAGGATTGCACAATGTATAGAAATAGTATAATTATTGATAATATTATATGCATAACCCACCAAAACCATTAAACTAGGAATGCACAATGTATGGAAATAGTGTAATTATTGATAATAGTATATGCATGAAACACCAAAACCATTAAACTAGGAATGCA
>CAIGQW010032537.1:717350-731055 GCA_903798125.1 Danio choprae
ATTATTAATAATAGTATATGCATGAACCACCAAAACCATTAAACTAGAGCTGCATGCACAATATATAAAAATAGTATAATTATCGATATATGCAACACCAAAACCATTGACTGCATCCATAATAGTATAAGCATTTTTAGTTATCTGTATCTGATGCACTCAAAAAATACGTTTGCTGTTTGTTCAAACTACTTATTTAATGCTGAAACAATTCTTGAGGTTAGGGGGGGGGGGGACAACTTAATTGTTTTAAGTTCAATCCACTTAAATTTGTAAAAACATTTATTTCCTCATTTAACTAACTTAATTGCTTTATGTTGTCCCAATACAAACTGTGTGGAGCCCAGCATTTTTTACAGTGTGTGTTGACTACAGTACATATTTAAGTGTGTTGTTATTGTCATCCTGTGTTGTTGAAATCTTGTATTCATATCACAGATAGTTGCAATAAATAAAATGTATTTTGTGTGATGCATGCGTTGGTAATTTTGTCCAAGTTTGACCAATCAAATGGGGCCTTTTTTTCTTCAGCCCTGCCTCCCCAGTAGGTGCTGTTCTGCTATTGGCTAGCGAGGCCCAAAGACGAACCCAGAGAGGAAAATGACAACAGCCAATAAGAATCAGAATGTCTGTTGAGGTTGTCAGTCATTCAGAGTGTTTTAATGTCTTAGGGCTCTATTTTATCGATCTAGGCGCAAAGTCTAAAGTGCATGGCGCAAAAGCATTTAGGTGTGTTTGAATCCACTTTTGCTATTTTAAGGATGGAAAAATACGGTTTACGCGCCGGCGCATGGTCTAACAGAGCTGTGCTTTTTCTCTTAATGAGTTCTGGCTGTGTTTTGAGCATAATGTGCATTAAACCAATCAGAGTCTCATCTCTCATTCCCTTTAAGAGTCAGTTGCGTTGCACCATGATGCATTTGCTATTTACATGGCGGACTTTGTAAGTGAAAAAACTGAACACTTCACTAGCGAAAAAACAGTTAAACAGATCATCTGCAATGCGAGGATAAAGAACGAGCCTCCTCCATTGGGCCTCTTTACTTTCTCTTTACTTTACTTTTACTCTTTACTTTACTCCTTTACTCTCGTGGAGTAAGGAACGGTGTTGTACTCACTCCACTGAAGGCATCCATTAGCCTACATATTTAATTTAGTCTGTTAAGCGCAAAGTTTTGTTTCAAATCTGAAAATAGCAACAAATCGGGTCATGCGCGTCTTGCGCCGGGTGTGTGATAGGGCCCTATATCTTTGCAGCTAACATGTTTTTCTTTTGTCTAAATTAAACTTAATTACATGAGAAAAATCTATTGTCTGATATTTTGTTTTAGTATGATCATTAGATACAGTAGAAGACAAAATTATTAGCTCTCCTATTAAATTTTTATTCTTTCTTTCATTTTCTTTTCGGCTTATTCCCTTTATTAATCTGGGGTCGCCACAGTGGAATGAACCGCCAACTTATCCAGCATATGTTATTTTTTTTTAGTTTGGCTAAACTGGTCTGGTCAATATTATTAGTCCTCTTAAGAAATTAGTTTTTTGATTGTCTACAGAACAAACCACTGTTCTCTAATGACATGCCTAATTAGCTTAACTAGTCTAGTTAACCTAACTAACTTAGTTAAGTTTAATTGCACTTTAAACTGAATACTAGTATCTTGCAAAATAACTAGTAAAGTATTATGTACTTTCATCATGGCAAAGAGGGCCTCACAGTGGCGTAGTGGGTAGCACGTTCGCCTCACAGCAAGAAGTCGCTGGTTCGAGCCTCGGCTGGGTCAGTTGGCGTTTCTGTGTGGAGTTTGCATGTTCTCCCCGTGTTGGCGTGGGTTTCCTCCGGGTGCTCCGGTTTCCCCTCACAAGTCCAAAGACATGCGGTATAGGTGAATTGGGTAAACTAAATTGTCCGTAGTGTATGAGTGTGAATGGGTGTGTATGGATGTTTCCCAGAGATGGGTTGCAGCTGGAAGGGCATCCGCTGTGTAAAACATATGCTGGATAAGTTGGTGGTTCATTCCGCTGTGGCGACCCCAGATTAAGAAAGGGACTAAGCCGAAATGAAAATGAATGAATGAATGAATCATGGTAAAGAGTAAAGAAATCAGTTCAAGAGTTCACACTTAAGCTGATGATTTATAAAAAAGCGTATTTGGCATGCTGTCCTGGGAGAGAGCCCTGAGCCCAGAATATCCTCGAGCCCGGGGCTCCCTCCCATTTGAAGGGCGAGAGGGGAGTTTGAGCTCAGGTACGTCTCGAGAACTTTTGGAGAAGTCAATTTACTTATGGTGAATGTCTTTGGACAGTGGGAGGAAACCGGGAAGCCCGGGGAAAACCCACGCGAGCACGGGGAGAACATGCAAACTCCGCACAGAAACGCCGACCGGCCTGGTGAGGGGCAAAACCGGTGGTGTTCTTGCTGTGAGGCAACAGTGCTAACCCCTGGGCCGCCATGCCGCCCAGTCAGGAGAAAGGAAGGAGTAGGGGTTGAAGGGCGGATTCTTCAAGACGAAGATGACTGGAGTGGAAAAAAGTGTGTCGGTATTTGTCTGATCGGTGCAATAAACGGAGCTGATGCGATGCCAGTCGTGTTCAATCCCAAGAACGTGATCCTCTCGAAATTAGTTTATAAATAAACAACACTTACTAGAACTGTTGTTTTGAAATGTGCTGAAAAAAGGTCTCTGTTAAACGGCACTTGGGGAAAATAAAAAATAAATAAATTCACAGGAGGGCTTAAAAATGTCATCATTCATTCATTTTCATTTCGGCTTAGTCCCTTTATTAATCCGGGGTCGCCACAGCAGAATGAACCACCAACTTATCCAGCATATGTTTTAGGCAGCGGATGCCTAAACATGCAACATGCAAACTCCACACAGAAACGCCAACTGACTCAGCCGAGGCTCGAACCAGCGACCTTCTTGCTGTGAGGCGAACGTGCTATCCACTGCACCACCGTGAGGCCCAAAAATGTCATCTTTAACTGTAAATAATAATAAATAATTTCTCTCGAGAAATGTTAAATTGCAGGACATCGACAACATCGGTTTTCCCCAGTATCATTCATCCCAACACTAAACCACTGAGAGAACAACAAAACTCATTTCATACACCCAACATCATGCTTTCTGATGAATTTATACATTTGTTACTGGTTCAAACAAGTCATTGCTTTTGGTGTTTGTATTAATTAAATATGCAGAAGTGATTTTATATAGATAGAAAGCATAATGCATGTACTGGAAGTGTCTGGTTTAATGTTTTTAAATTAACTTGTGTAAAGAAAATGTCAAAAATATGAGAGTTTCAAATAATGTTTCATTCATTTGACAGATGATCTTCATGTAAAAATGAATCAACACATTTAATCTGAAATGCACTTGTTAAAATATATAGCAGAATAAGTGATCAAACTAAATGTCATTCATTAAATGATTAAAATGGTTTTGCTGACAGATGGGTCTTTTTGCATGCTAGAGTTTGAGGAATAGTGGCGAAAATAATACATATTTAAAATGCGATCATTTAAATAGAGTCTTTTAATATGTCGTCAGATGACTCTTGTTCGAAATACAGTCGTCCCTCGCTAGAACGCGGCTCACCTTTCGCTTTTTTTACAGGACATTGTGTTCTGTGTCCTGATTGACTGTAGACCGTTGTCAATCAATCTCCTCCGTGTCTCCTGTACAGTACAGAGTGCGTTCAGCTTGCCAAATAAACATAAATCTTTGACCGCTAGCAGTGTGAGTTCCAACAAGGAGGCAAAAAGGGTTGTAATTGTCTGCAGCAAGACCATCGTAAAGGGGGTCGCACACCGTATGCGCCGCGCCACGCAGCACCATGCAAACATAGGTTTCTATCAGGGTACGCACAGTGGCACCGCAAGTCAGCGGCTGTCTGCGGTGCCCAGCTACGACACTAGCCGCATTTCCACTATTGCGCCCAAAGCGAGCGTGCTAGGGCGAGGCAGGCCCAGTCTTTTCTGTCATCCAGTCAACTGCACCAAAAAAATGTGTTTTATGACCTCAAACAAATTAAAAAATGACATTTAAAATGTAAAGATTTATTAGAAGGATATTTAATATTCATTCATTCTCTTTTCGGCTTAGACCCTTTATTAATCTGGGGTCGCCACAGCGGAATGAACCGCCAACTTATCCAGCATATGTTTTATGCAGCGGATGCCCTTCCAGCTGCAACCAATCACTGGGAAACATCCATACATACCCATTCACACTCATACACTATGGACAATTTAGCTTACCCAATTCACCTATACTGCATGTCTTTGGACTTGTGGGGGAAACCGGAGCACCCGGAGGAAACCCACGCCAACACGGGGAGAACATGCAAACTCCACACAGAAACGCCAACTAACCCAGCCGGGGCTCGAACCAGCGACCTTCTTGCTGTGAGGCGATTGTGCTACTCACTGCGCCACCGTGCTGCCCCTATTTAATATTTTAAATCGTAAATTAAAAAGGTTTGAAAGGATATTTAATATTTTAAATCGTAATTCTTTTGCTTTGGGGAGAATCAGTAGAGATATGCCATTCTGAAATATTTAACACTTTAATACTTTTGTCAAATTTCTTAAAACTGATGCGGATTGTCGATAGCTGCGAAGCGCAATGATATATAGGTTATAGCCTATATTTATATACTTGCTCTTATGCCCTGAAACGGTTTCCTTTACTTAAGATAACCGAACAATATGCAACATCCTTAAATTATTCTCTTAAATAAAGGGGAATTACCTATTAAGTGTCATAGCCTAGGGAAAAATGTATATGTTTTAGGACTCTCCGGAGCATTTGGGCTGAATGTTTGACGCCGTCTATCAAAATGAGGATGTTATAAATACATTTTATAGAGTTACGAGTTACTACCGGAAGATTTCTGTGGTTTTATATTATGGATGGTGCGCTGGGTCATCCCTCCGTTAGTGGCGAGACCACTCGATGCCAACAGGCGGTCGGCGAGCAAACAAATATAATGAATGAAAATACAAAGTCCTATGCGTATAGACATATAATGTAATGCTGTACAGTAACGTGTCATTTGTTTGTTTCGGTTGTCTTCATTTTAATCGTTTCGTGATGATGCGATGGTGTGCTTTATCTGCCTGATTCCTGCTGAACTGGGAGGGTTGTGTGACGTTTGATTCAGGGGGCATTCTGAGGGGGCGGGGTTTGCGTGCCGCGATGCGAGCAACTAGCCTGACAGTGGAAATGTGATGTGATTTCGGCCATACTGCTTAAGCTCCAGGGCTATTGGCACG
Organism: Danio choprae; assembly: GCA_903798125.1. Lineage (NCBI taxonomy): Eukaryota > Metazoa > Chordata > Actinopteri > Cypriniformes > Danionidae > Danio > Danio choprae. Next base: position 722,635 of record CAIGQW010032537.1, read on the forward strand.
GCCCGGCCCGATAAAAGTCCTACTGTGGCTACTGTTCATATTTCTGACGCGCCACAGACCGGCATATGAATAATTTCATTTTAAATAATATGCGAATGTGCCCTCCAGTCTGTGTTACTTCCATTTGTCATGTGTGCGGCGCATCCGGTATGCGACCCCCTTAAGGATGGAGTCTGCTTCAGCTTTGTGGATCAGTGACTGCAGGGTAAAAAAATTACGCTGGATGCCAACATTATCCGCACAAAAGCTAAAAAGCTTTATGAACCTTTTGCAGACAGCGATGAATGTTTGCAACTGACAACAGGTTTTGATTTTGCTTCATTCTATAATAATGGACTTATATTTCTACGAAAGTTTGAACTGGAACGTTCTGTTGGCGTTTCTGTGTGGAGTTTGCATGTTCTCCCCATGTTGGCGTGGGTTTTCTCCGAGTGCTCCGGTTTCCCCCACAGTCCAAACACATGCGGTACAGGTGAATTGGGTAAGCTAAATTGTCCGTAGCGTATGTGTGTGAATGAGAGTGTATGGGTGTTTCCCAGTGATGGGTTGCAGCTCGAAGGGCATCCGCTGCGTTAAACATATGCTGGATAAGTTGCTAGTTCCTTCCACTGTGGCGACCCCAGATTAATAAGCCGAAAAGAAAATGAATGAATGAATGTTTAAATTAAAATACTTGTTTCATTATGAATAGACAGCTTGCTAAGTGTTAAATCACCCAAGAAGTTAAGAAACCAACGAAGAATATGTAACCTGCCGGAACTACTTTAGCTGTGCATTTATCTGAAAATAACTGCACCCCTTAGAATGCTCATCAGCCAATCAGAATCAAGCATTTAACAGCCGATTCCTTATGCATCAAGAGGCTTCAAAGTGGATGCTACAACAATGGCCAATCATATACAGAGTAAATGCATCACATCCACAGTCAAGTGTTTGTTTATATAACATACATGTGTATGTGTGTGTGTGTGTGTGTGTGTGTGTGCGTGTGTGTGTTTGTGTGTGTGTGTGTGTACATGTGACCTGCCACACCGGTTCTGGTACTTTCTGACAGGTTGACAGTCTGAAGGACTCCAGCGATTCAGTCTCCTGCTTTTAGAGATCCGATGACCTATTCTTTCACGTCAGACCAACAGCCCTCAGAGACCTCTGTGTACTTCTAGGAAAACAGAGCATTACAGTTCCCCGAAGTCATGCACAGAAAGAGAATCTCATGGTAAATGCTTGTTTTTCAAGAGTTCACACTTAGCTGATGATTGGTTATAAAGCTTGTTTGGCATGATGTCCCGGGAGAGAGCCCTGAGCTCATAGATCCTCGAGCCCGGGGCTCCCTCCTGTTTGCAAGGCGAGAGGGGAGTTTGAGCTCAGGTAGATCTCGAGAACTCCCCTGCTGTAGTAGCTAATGAACAGATAGTGATTGCTCTTGAGATGACTACTTACTAGGAGCATGTCTATGATGCCGATTTGGATTAGTCAATTAACTTAAGTTGCATGTTTTTGGACGGTGGGAGGAAATCGGGGAACCCGGGGGAAACCCACGTGAGCACGGAGAGAACGTGTAAACTCTGCACAGAACTTTGGCTGGATTGGTAAGGACTAGAACCAGTGACGTTCTTGCTGTGAGGCAACAGTGCTAACCACTGGGCCACCGTGCCACCCATCCAGGAAAGGAGGAGTAGGGGTGGAAGAGGGGATTCTTCAAAACGATGGCTGTGATATGGAACTTAGGGTATTTATAGTGGCTTAGGAATCATCTGATTGGTGAATCATGAATTGGATAATGCGGGACCAGCCGCAGCAATCATAAGCACGTGATTCTCTCCAAATTAGTTTATAAATAAACTTCACTTAATTGATGAGTACATTTGGCTCCAGAGAGACATTAACTAAATTCAGACTAATATCTCTATGGTGCTTGCGGTAAAACATATGCAGCAAACTTAAAACTGCATTAAAGGCACAGTTCAGCCAAAAATGAAACTTCTGTCATCATTTGCTCACTTGTTTCAAACCTGTTTGAGTTTCTTTCTTCTGATGAACACATAAAAAGACAAAACGAAGAATGCAGGAAATATAAAACAGGTATTAGATATGTTTCTATCCAAAGATGGGAATTAGAATTATTTGCAAAACTGGAATATTGCATAAAACACTTGCGAATAAAGCAGCGTTTCCATCCAATGAGTCAAAGAGAACAAAATCGTCTGTGTTTCCCCCACAAGTCCAAAGACATGCGCTATAGGTGAATTGGGTAGGCTAAATTGTCCGTAGTGTATGTGTGTGAAAGAGTGTGTGTGGATGTTTCTTAGTGATGGGTTGCTGCTGGAAGGGCATCCGCTGCGTAAAACATGTGCTGGATGAGTTGGCGGTTCATTCCGCTGTGGCGACCCCAGATTAATAAAGGGACTAAGCCAAAAAGAAAATGAATGAATGTATTAGGTTAGATTTAGATCGTGATGTCAGGTGACCAAAATTTAATGTCTGGCCAGCGTCTAAGGACAACGTTATTTTGACGTCACTTCAACTGACGTTGATATTTGGTTGATTTTAGGTTGTGTTGGAAAGTGACCAAAATCCAACGTCGAGCCAACATCTTAAACCAGTGTCATATAGAGGTCAAATACTGACTTTTATTCATCAGGTATGGCAACCAAAATCCAACGTCTGATAGACGTCATAGTGGTAACATCCACACAACATCCACACAACATTAGACGTTGATATTTGGTTGATTTTAGGTTTGATGTTGGACATTGACGTCGGCCTGACATTGAGTTCTGACATCAACCCGATTTTCATTTCCAAACAAAATGCAACATCCCCATGACGTTGGAGTACAACGTCAATCTGACGTCATGTTAATGTCCTATGCCTGCTGGGTACTGTGGTATGAGAAGCCACTGTGGGAGTTTTTTTATGAATAATAAATGAGTTGAGCCTCAGAAAACTAAATACAATAAATGTGCTGAGACTTTTGGGGGTGTGAGACAGATGCTCAAGACAATTCTGGAGGTCACAATAATATAATAATAATAATAATAATACTGAAGCACTGTGATGACATTTTAAAATGAGCAAAACAACATGTCAGATGTTTAACAATGTTCTCGAAATGCTGCTTTGTCCATAAATGCTGTCCCTTTGCAACCATTTTTGTTATCAAATAATCTGTTCAAAACAAAATCGCATGACCTTTTAGACGCGCATGCTGGAGTTTATTCTGTAAATGTGTTTCCATCGCATTTTTATGTGCTTTTTCTACATTATGTGCATCTTGGCTTTTCCATTAAGCTTTTTTTTGTGCGATATTCCAAAATGCACATAAAAATAGGTGGATGAAAGCATAGCCACTGACTTACATAGTACGTTTTGTTCTTACTATTAAAGCAAATGACTTTTTTTTCCAACATTCCAGCATATGTTTTACACAGCGGATGCCCTTCCAGCTGCAAGCCAGTACTGGGAAACACCCATACATTCATTCATTCATTTTCATTTTGGCTTAGTCCCTTTATTAATCTGGGGTCGCCACAGCGGAATGAACCGCCAACTTATCCAGCATATGTTTTACGCAGCGGATGCCCTTCCAGCTGCAACCCATCTCTGGGAAACATCCATACACACCCATACACTTGAGCAAATTTAGTTCATCCAATTCACCTGTACCGCATGTGTTTGGACTGTGGGGGAAACCGGAGCACCCGGAGGAAACCCACGCCAACATGGGGAGAACATGCAAACTCCACACAGAAATGCCAAATAGCCCAGCCGGGACTCAAACCAGCGACCTTCTTGCTGTGAGGCGACAGTGCTAACCACTGAGCCAATTTAGGGTGAACCAGCCCTTTAAATGTTTAAGTGAATGATAACTGGATAAAGGACGTTTCACTTGAGTCTGATGTTTCTACAAAACAATGAATCAGCACTTAAGATCCACAATGGATTATAAGGCAGCAGATTCCTCATCTCTCCTCACACCTGCAGCTATGAAGAGGAGAAATCCTTGCACTGACAGAGACACATGGCTTCTAATGATTTCTGACTAATGAGCATTCACATGAGAGTGAATAATTACACCAGCAGCAGCAGATACGGAACTGCGCAGCTCTGAACATGTTCTTTACGATGGCTGAGAGAGCTCAAATATGCTGAAGGTTAAAGGTCCCTTGAAGTGCTTTGAAATGTGCATTTTTATTGGATGTTTGATGTAATCTCAACCGAAACAAGAAGAGAGGGTGGGACATAGTGTAGCTCCTCCCCTTTTTAATAAAACAGCCAATGGCATTTTGGTTTATCACCGCTCTGCGAGTGAGAGTGGTTGAGCTCAAGCGCATCAAATTAAAAGCAAATGAGAAGAAGGGGGTGGGGCATGTCAGACACTAGAGAGCATTTGATTGGTACAGTGTACACTGGCACATCTGATACACTCTTGCATTCATACACACACTCATACACTACGGCCAATTTTGTTCATCCAATTCACCTATAGCACAAGTGTTTGGACTGTGGGGGAAACCGGAGCACCCGAAGGCTCTCCCAACATGGGGAGAACATGCAAACTCCACACAGAAATCCCAACTGACCCAGCTGGGACTCGAACCAGCGACCTTCTTGCTGTGAGGCATCAGTGCTGACCACTGAGCCACCGCGCCACTCCATAACTGTGATATATAATCTCAAAATGTTAATAAGCATTTAATAACATAAGCCTAAAATTATTAAACAAATTCCTGGACTTTCACAGTTTGTAAATGTGTTGTGTACAAAATCCATTGCATGAGACAATCAACAGCATTTAGGGAAGGTAAATCGTGACAGATTTAAAAAAAATTAAATATTAATTACAATACCTGCTGGAACTTAGCCGAGATCTAGTGAAAGAGCTTTAAAGGGGACCTATTGTGCTCCTTTTTACAAGATAAAATAAGTCTCTGATGTGCCTAGAATGTGTCTGTGTGACGTTTCAGCTCAAAATACCACACAGATAATGTATAACTCTCTGAAACTGACCCTTTTATGCTTCGTTCACACCAGACACGGAAGAAGCGTCAAGCGTGAGTGATTTACATGTTAATTCAATGCAAAGACGCAAATAGACATCCTGCGGCACGATACGCGCAAATGAGGCGGCGCGAATTACGTGATTCGTGCAAATGAAGCGGTGTGAGTTGAGCATTTTGACCAATCAGGAGCTTTCTCTATAGGAGCATGCTTATGACGTAGCACCTGTTGTTGGTGTCCCGGGGGGAAATCCTCCTGCCAACACTAGACAACAGTTGATCAAATTGGGCTGGGCTCAGTCGGAAGCACTGCTGAAAGCTTCATCCAGGTTAAGTTTCTAGAGGAGTTTATGAACTCACAGAGCTGGTGCACCTCTGAAAAGATCTAGTGGACTCAGACATGGCGTTAAATGAATAGACTCTGTTTTTCAGTCTTTATAAAGCACATAAACACAGCTACTCTCTCAATAAAATCCATGTTAGCCATTTAGCAACGAAGATAGAGTCACCTGGCAGATAGAAGCCCTGGCCATGACGCGAATCCGCGTCTATTGTGAAGTGAATTTGATGCGCGAATAAAGCAGAATTGATGTGGGAATGAAGCGAGTAATCTCAAAATGTTCACGCATCTATTTATGCGTGAATATCGCGATTTATCCGCGCGTATTGCGTTTGGTGTGAACACAGCATTAGGCTTTGATCCGAATCGTGCCGACTGTCGCTTTAAATTCAAATGAGATTGTGCTCTTTTCAAAAGAGGGCGGAGCTACAAATGCCTGTGTGTCCGCATAGTGGCAGATTCAAAAACAAGACTAACGTCCTATGCTAATGAGGGAGAAATGGTCACTAGTGGGCGGGGCTTTCCCCCTCTGATGACACATACAAAGGGAGAATGTCAATCAAAGTGTTGTTTGTATCAAGTCTGACTATAATAAAATAAACTGAATACATTTTGACCATTAGAAGCTGGCTGCATTCACACACTGTTACCACACAATTGTGTTTAAACCCCTTATAAAAGTGACTTTTGCATAATAGGTCCCCTTTAATAGCACACAGACAAATTCAATTTCTTGTATTAAATGTACTTTTCTTTTTAAATAATCTTTGTAATCATCTTCACTTTATTATAAAATGACTGACGTTTCTAATAATGATCATCTGGTAGAGATACGCCATACCATTTCATTCCTTTTAATATTAAACAGATGAAAGAAGATTATCTCCAGATATTCAATTATTTCTCCAGTCTCAATGCAACAGCATACAATATCTAATATTTTAGGCAAAATACGCCCCATAATGCATCTATGTAAGAGAGTATTAATACTGGATATCTGAATTATAATCACCTCCCAAAAAAAAAACAAATATCACACTAATCTACAACAACAGCCATTTAAAAACCTATTGCTTTTTTTCAGTCTGTATTGAAAAGCTTCTGTGCTCAGATTAAGAAAAGCAATGTCACAGAAGAGTGAATATCTTCAGAAAAAACGCTTTCTTTAGGAAGAGAGTTTGTCTTTTTGCTTCTCAGGGGAGAATCTGTGCTTTAAAAGTGGCATTACATAAACCACAGAAGAAAAAAAAACAAAGGCAGACAGCGGTGCTCGTATGAATGAGAGGAATTATTCATAAAGCTGAATTATCAGCCATGCGATTAACCCTCTAATTACTCCCCCACACACACACATTCTCATTTGAAGTCTCATTTGAATGATATTTACCTATTTTACCTTACTATTTACTTTTATTTCATTTTTATGATTTAGTTTCCTGACCATTGCATATGGAATTAGGTTTTAATTGTATTTAATTATAGTCAAGGGGGCCACACGGTGGCTCAGTTGTTAGCACTGTTGCCTTACAGCAAGAATGTCGCTGGTTCGAGTGCCGGCTGGGTCAGTTGGAATTTCTGTGTGGAGTTTGCATGTTCTCCCCGTGCTGACGTGGGTTTCCTCCGGGTGCTCCGGTTTCCCCCACAGTCTAAATTGGCCTTAGTGTGTGAGTACGTGTGTGAATGAGTGTATATGGATGTTTCCCAGTACTGGGTTGCAGATGGAAGGGCATCTGCTGCATATGTATTGCAGATGGAAAGGCATCTGCTGTGTAATACATATGCTGGATAAGTTGGTGGTTCATTCCGCTGTGGCGACCCCTGAAGAATAAAGGGACTAAGCAGAAGGAAAATTAATGAATAAGTGAAGTTTATTTATAAACTAATTTCGAGAGGATCACGTGCTTATGATTGCTGCGGCTGGTCCCGCATTATCCAATTCATGATTCACCAATCAGACGATTCCTAAGCCACTATAAATACCCTAAGTTTCATATCACAGCCATCTTCGTTTTGAAGAATGCTTCCCGCTACAAACGCTCCAGCATCGCACCGTTTAACCTATCGATACGGAAGAATAACCAAACAACAACATAACTTCAGCCAGAGCCCTGCTCTCCGCGAAACTTCAGCCGCAGCCCAGCGCCACCCAGCCTCGCCAGCATACGAGCAGGTCTACAATCGAGCCCGAGGTCCCGCAAGACGCAACCGGTGTAACACCGGCCCACCAGCTCTTCCTCCATCCAACCACAACGAGGTCAAAAAATCTTCTTCTCCATCTACTAAAAGCAACTACATACCTCTGACTCATCCTACACATCCTCAATATCCAGCCAACGAACTCCGCCTAAACACTCAGACGCCGGCATCCACGATTCCAAACCATCGCAACGAAGCAGAACTCTCCCCTACTGATCCACCCGCATTACATAGCATGAATTAGGAGAAACTTTGCCAAAATAACGACTCGCCAACAAAGACTAAACATTTTTATACACCTTCCGAAAGCCGAGACTCGCGTGACCAGAATGACACAAGCGTCATCGATCAATACTGGCATCTACCACAAGATAATAACCAAATAAACTCACCTCACAAGCCCCCCGCCTGTCCACCGATCCATAACCTTCCAACAGCATGGAGTAATTTGACTACACGGGGTCCTGGCAATCCAATTGCGTAAAACATCAGTCCAAAACCCATTTATATATCAACAAACCGCCACGGAAAGCACTGCAGTCACTCAGACTAGTCATCGAAGCGCGTACAATACAGTAGCGTTTCTTGGATGTAAACAAATGCCACAAAATGGCCGCCGGTCTTTTGATTGACAGTTCATTCAACCAATAGCTGAAAGGAGAAGCGCCACCATTCAAAGAGCTCCATGGGCCCAATAGTCCCGCCTTCTCTCTTGAAAGTTTTGAGTGACCCAGTTACAAACGACTAGTATAATGACTTTGGCCAGATATGCTCTTGATTCTAACCATGTTAAGATTGCAAGGGCAATGCTGTTTAAGCATGGTTTAAATTAAATGGCGTCACCATTCTTAAAAAATTATTGATTAGACAACGGCAGTTAATTTA
>CAIGQW010032537.1:766192-778628 GCA_903798125.1 Danio choprae
TGTTGTTGTTGTTTCTTTGCAAAGTGACTGACATGCTTGATAACGTCAGCTCACTGTTAAAACAATTACAATCTTATCACAGGTGATAAATATCGCACACCCCTATCTCGGTTCTTTAAGTCGTTCTGAACTGCAGGCCTGAAACAGTCTCAAGGCCTTCGCTCAGCGTCGCCTGCAGCCATTTCTGCATCAAAACAGGCTTTGGCTCGGCTCTCCCTCTTTAAACGGATTGGCCAGAGCAGAGCTGAGCAAATCTAATCAGCGCTACAGCACAACAATGCGAGCAAAGCAAGAAAATACAAAAGACTGGACCGAGCCATTGACTGGAGTCAGCAAGCTAAGAAATGAAAGCAACCGAACATCTCTGTGGCCTCCTGACGGCTATTAAGTCAAAAACAAAAACGTTTGTTGAATCTCCATCGTATATTAAACTGGTCTCAGAGAGTGACAGCAATTATCGGACTTCTTCTTTTATTGAACGCCCTTAATAAAGATGCCGTTGGTTCGATGATGTTGCGCTCCTGAGAGAGTTTTATTGTCTAAAAGATTTACACGGACTCTCAATCAGCAACTGAACATTAAGACATTAACTATACACAACTGCCACAATTTAATGAAAAACTGTCAATTGCACGACAGCGAAACGACAAATCAAATCTATGCGCAGAAAACAAAAAGCTCATCAAAATGCCTTTCCATATTTCCCATGAATGCCATCATGAATAACTGCAGCGACTCACTCCTGGGAGTCAAAACTTCATTAGACGCTGGTGTACTGGGACACGCATTATACTGATTACATTCAGACGCTAGTTTAAAAGCGTACATCGCTTATATACAAGCTAAGCTACCCACACAGATAATGTTAAACCAGAGACAGACCACACGGAGACGTGATGCTGTAAGACTCGCTTTCCAGTTAAAAACATCCAACTACATCATTGTTTACAAAGTGGATTACAAGGAGACTGGTTCAGATACAAAAAATAGACTCAAGCTATTTTAAAAGAGGGAAACCTTTAAAATGAACCCTTTAAAGGGGTAGTTCACGCAAAAATGAAAACTCTACATTATTGACTCCCCCTCTACTCGTTTCAGACTAGACTTCTATATAATTTTTTCTTTGCTTATACTAATACTATATATACTACTATATAATACTTATACTATATCAATGGCTACTGGTCTCCAAAACTCTTTAGTATATCTGGTTTTGTGATTCAAGATTATATGACCTGTTTTTTTGCTTGTATTTTTTTATTATTAAGATGTGCCTCTTTTGTATATTCCCCCTTTCTTTGGATCTTGTAACATCCAAATTGAATGATAACATATGGACTGAACATATATGGGACACTTTGTTCCCTCATTGTCAACTCAGAAGGTCTGGAATGATGTATAGTGCTCAGCATATATGAGTACACCCCCCACAAATCTCTCATTTAAATGAATGTTTTCTATAGGATGCTTTACAATATTATATTTGTGCATATACATTAGTTTAGTCAGTGCTGAAGCCAAATCTGGAGCTAATCTAACTAAATAACTTACAATAATGGTTCAAAACTTTGTAGCCCAAATTTATATGTTAGGGAAAAATATTAAATAACATTTTCAAAAATCAAGAGAAACAAAAAATATAGAAAATTTTGCTGAAATGTTGCAGTTTGTAATATTTTTTTGCAATATTTTGAATTTAAATGTATTATCTGTCCATTTCTAAAGATGTTCTGTGACTAAAATATTACTTTAATAAATATATCTGTTTAAAAAATCTGTTTTGTTCAAATGCACCAATATATATGACCCATATTCACTGAGAAATGGATAAAAATATTCATTTTCAAATTGGGGTGTACTCAATTATGCTGAACACTGTATGTCTATATGCATACATCTATGTATATAATTTAAACAAATCAAACTATGGGATGCCACATATAAATTTTGTGACTCTGACATTAGTGAATAATTTATCTTTTTATCTGGTGCATTTACAGCCAAGGGCGTCACGGTGGCGCAGTGGGTAGCACAATCGCCTCACAGCAAGAATGTCGCTGGTTCGAGCCTTGGCTGGGTCAGTTGACATTTCTGTGTGGAGTTTGCATGTTCTCCCCGTGTTGGCGTGGGTTTCCCCCGGGTGCTCCGGTTTCCCCCACAAGTCCAAAGACATGCGCTGTAGGTGAATTGGGTAAGCTAAATTGTCCGTAGTGTATGTGTGTAAATGAGGGTGTATGCAATCCCAGTGATGGGTTGCAGCTGGACGGGCATCGCTGCGTTAAACATATGCTGGATAAGTTGGCGGTTCATTCCGCTGTGGCGACCCCAGATTAATAAAGGGACTAAGCCGAAAAGAAAATGAATGAATGAACATTTACAGCCAACTTTCAAAGTGAAAAAAATAAAATAAAATAATATATATAAATATATATAAATAACAGTTCTGTCTGGTTCTTGAATCTAATTGGCTGATAGCTGTGCAATATTCTGCAAGTAACAGCACTCGTCCAGCCTCTTAACCTTTCACCCTTGTGTATTACTCCGCCTACATACAGCAACAAGCTGAGGACACTCTACAGTTTGACAAATATTGCTGCTGTTGGACAACATACTGTACTTTTGAGGCTTTTTTAGTCGAGAATGTAGTTATTTACATTGCAACTATGCAGTTTATTTATAAGGATAAGGATAGTGCCTATTTTAAAATATTTATAATTTCTGAGAGACACCGCATCAGTGGCCATTAGCCTGTCTTTGAGCACGGTTGACGATGTTCATCCACAAGATGGCGACAGAGACCGCATAATAAGCCCTAAGAGAAAAACAGCGTAATTTCAAACTACAGCTGATCAAATATTATTAAACAGGTAAATGACTTTCTAAGTTGATCTCTCTCTTTTGTATGTTGTAGTGCTGTATTTATACCATAGTAATATTGTGACCTCCCGACTGCAACAGAGAAGTACTCAGAAATCTCTGTAGACTGATGGCATTTCATGTTGTTCAGCCTTATAATCTTAAAATGTGAGCAAAATCACCTGTTTTGTCATCACTTTAGACATTACGCTAGAGAATCAGCTCTAAAGTGACGTTAGTGAATGAGCAATGGTTTCTGCTGTTCTGACGTCAGCTGCAGATGTGAATGAATGGCGGAAGGAAGTAGTTCCTCTTACAAAAGGGTTTTGAGACTCTCCATGTTTGATTTTCTTTTTTATACACACGATTATGCCGTCAAACTGTTGTATAAACGGAATACCACACTCTTAGCAGTATGATGTGGGTGTCCCACCAGTGCCGATATACAGCCACATCACACTGCTACTCGTGTGATACTGCTCATATATACACACATCCAGCACCATATATACTTTTCCAACACAATATATACACATATATAGGTTACCTCCATCACTGATTATGGCATAACAAAGTCTAACAGGTTTGCCTTTCAGGCATGAAATCTGAATGGCGTGAATCTGTTCTTTGAGGAGCAAGGTGGCTTTTCTCAGCTCAACGGGATGGGGATTTGGCCTTCCTGTCGGCAGCTAACTGGATGTTTTTTAAGCCGGACAGGAAGAAAAGAAGCATTGAAAATCGAGAGCCCTTCAATCCCTCGCTCTCGTTTTCTGGGTTTAGATGCTGAGCTCCTCGAGGCTGGCCAACATTTCCACAGCCATCTTCGAAAAGTCCAGCAGAGAACAAGAGGAAACTTCACCACAAATCCAGCTTGAATGCTCTTTTCACGGTTTAGAAAATACTCAATCTATTCTTTCCTGCCCAGATCTGATCGTTTATGACCTTCAAACGTCTTAAAATATTTGTAAAAACTTTCTGACTTCCTCAATCCATCAGTCAACTTTCTAAAAAAAATAGTTACATGAATGGTTTTGATTTATTTCCTTTGATCCAAATTTGAATTGCAATTCTGCGTTCCATTTGTGACCTCATTTCAAAAGAAATTCCAATTAAGGAACTGAATCTAAATTTGAACTTGAAATTCTGAGCAGTGGCCAACCGACGCATTCACGTGGTAATGTTTCTCAGCGAGCTGCGGTCTATCACAATTGCTTATGCCTGCGATGCGCTCCTGTTCTTAGTGAGCTTCACATTGATCTCCTGTCAAAATGGGCCAATGCAATTGGCGAGAGGGAATCGACAAGCAATGTCAGAGCCAGCAGTTTAGCCAGTGACCCCTCATTCACCCCCTAGTGAGTGATTGACAGAAGGTTATAGTAGTTTACCCTACCTTTTTTTTTTTTTTTTTTTTTAAATCAACCATGCATGCTGCACTGCCTTTCTGCTAATTTACAGTATTTTACACAGCTTCTTAGTAGTTTCGCAAACACTGTTAAGGTAAAAATATATACAGCTAAATGGATTTGGTTTAACCCTTGTGTACTGTTTAAATTGACTACCCTTTAAAAATGTAAAATTGTACCTCTTCTCAACTGGGAAAAACACCAACAATCAATAATGCATGATTATATGCTGTATATTGCAATAATGCATGCCTTTGCAATCAAAAAATGTCATTATAGTGGAGGTCAATAGGGCAAAAACAGCCACCAACATAACGAAAGGGTAGTAAATTTGCCCAGAGTGTGTAGTTGAAAGTGTTTTCCCAAAATATGTGTCAAAATAAGATTTGGCACCAAAAATCTTTTCATTTGCTGAAACACAGAGAAAGTTGTGGCCAAATTGAGACTCAAAAATCCCACCAGAGTGAATGAAAACATCCCCAACAGCACACAAGGGATAACACTGAACAATTGAACACTTCGGAATTTTCATTTCGGAAAATAAATGTGATGAGGGGTAAATAATGTGGTGCTAAAGTACACATCTGTGTTTGGACGTCTATTAGAGTTTAACTGTTTAACTGTTGGTTTAATTTGCTTTCCCAATAAAATACAGCTCTTGCCCCTTCAAGTGGATCTATTATTGGAAAGATCTCCTCTCGCTGGCCTTTCTGTCCAATTAAGTCCAAACAGAACTGTGGAATTTCAGCATGGGATGAAAACATCATTGATGGCTCTCTTGAGCAAAATAAAGGTCAGCGCCATCTTTCTGCATGTCTCATGCTTTGCAAACCAATTTAGGACAGGGCTGAAGCATGAACGGCCGAAACTACAGTCCCAGGCCATGGGATGACAGCTGCCCGTGGTCTTATCCAGGAGAATTGGCCCGCCAAGCCTCTTACCGCCCGCTAAAAATAAATGCTCTACATATCTGGAGACTCAGTTATGAACATGCACAGCTAATGTTGACAGCAGTGGGATGGTATATAGTCAAAACTCTTCGAACAGGCACTGAAAAAAAAGATTCATTGGATTTACTCATTTTCTTACGGTAAGCAGTTGCAAACAATTGCTATGGGCTGAATTTAAACAAATTAAGTTGAACATCACTACATTTAATTTGTTTGTTTAAATTCAGCACATATACATAGTTTGCAACCACTTAAAGTACAAATAAAATCAAAACTAACCATATTGATTTTGTTAGCTCACATTGCCAGTTTACATTAATATCTTCATTCATTCATTTTATTTTCAGCTTAGTCCCTCCATTAATCTGGGGTCGCCACAGCGGAATGAACCGCCAACTTATCCAGCATATGTTTTACGCAGCGGATGCCCTTCCAGCTGCAACCCATCACTGGGAAACATCCACACACACCCATTCACACTCATACACTATGAACAATTTAGCTTACCCAATTCACCTATACTGCAAATATTTGGACTTGTGGGGGAAACCGGAGCACCCGGAGGAAACCCACGCAAACACGGGGAGAACATGCCAACTCCACACAGAAACGTCAACTGACCCAGCCGGGGCTCGAACCAGCGACCTTCTTACTGTGAGGCGATTGTGCTACTCACTGCACCACCATGCTGCCCCTACACTAATATCTTTATGCCATTTTAGAACGAAAACGATCCACAGTGGCGTTTCATCTAGCATTTCTGAAAAGCCCTCCTTCCATATTATACTGCTGAAAACGCACACCACGTGACCACCCACACACATTCTGTCATGCGCTGCAGCGTATGTGAGCGTCTGAGCTCCAGCAGTCAGCGTGTGCTTTGAGAACAAAACCCCAGAGAGCAGTGCACGTCAGACAGTTTATCAAGGATGTACCGCTGGATCGCGTCTCACTATAGTTGTTAAACGTGATATTTAATTAATCTGGTCTCTATCTAACGACTCTTCGGTCTTTTGAGGTATCTATCTATCAGGTAACGTGTCACAGCATCAGTACACTGCTTAAATCTTTCGCTTTCACGCTTATACTTAGTAAGTTTAGCGAAAACCTCAGATACTGTTGGTTGGTGCCTGTTAGTTGTGCACCTTTTTTACCAACCAAGTTTGTCGACACCATTATAACAACACAGATCACTCTGCCTATTCATGCCAGAGTCCTGCGGAAAAAGTGATTGACAGGTGGTAATTTGTGTGTAACTTATCTTTATTTATTTATGGTTTGGTTATGGGTAAAACAAAGACCATGCGGGTCAGGTAGTTGAAACAGTAGGATACAAATAATTAATACATTATTAATGAATTAATTATTCATAAATAATTAATTCACCGCCGCCTACGATGATGCCATCGTCCATCGCAATGTTTTGCATTAGACATTGTAGGATGCCAAATTGGTCAACATCGCCCAACCCTACTATGCTATTGTTGTCTAATGGAAGGAAGGAATCAATAGAGCTGCCATTTTGGTACAGTGTAGTGCTCCTTTGAAATGAATGTGGGACCAAGGTGCAGTGGAGAACTCCGGAGCCCAAGATATATACACATGGTCAGTATGCAAATTATTTTTTTTTATTACGAAAATGATAATTTTACATCACTTTTCTTCATTGATGGATAAGTGACCGCACAGGCATTGCCGACAAAGAGCATCTGTTTGTGTGCATGGAAATGTATCATCTCCCTCCCTGTTAAATTTGATCTAATCCATGTCCTGAAACACCCCCCCTCCTGCTTTTACTTCTCATTATAACGGATGGAGCGATTCGTTTGTGAATGAATCTCCGTTATGAACAACTCGTGTGAACCATCGAAATCCCTGTGTCTCAATGTGCATATCCACCTTTATGATCTAAATTGTATATAACATTTGTAATATAAAATATTTTAGGGTGGACAGTATGCACATTGAGGCGCAAGCACTGTTATGTTATTGGGCACCCTTACTTCAAAAACAAGCCGTTCCCCATCATGGGAACTTCAACGTGTGTCTGGAACAGACTATGGGAGTACGCGCTGAAGAGTAAGAAAACGGGTCAATGAATGCCAAATTAATTGGCGGAGCTCAGCTCCACAGCTGCCAGTGATTAGCGTTTAGCGGGCTATATCAGCCGGCTGCTGAGAAGCAAGCATTAGAATTTTCGCTTCAGTCCCTCTCACGAGACTGAAGAATCCTTTTGCTAAGCTGATTTCCAGTGTGAAAGACAATCCCGGGCTACTTAAGCCGTAGGACTGGAGACGGCTTGCCCACCAGCTCCACGGCCAGACCGCTTAGATGGGTGTTACGTGGGGGCCACGGACCTTGTGCGCTCCTGCTCTCACCACCCTTGACGGCGGAGCAGCCAGGGAATATGTGCCGATTTCTCAAGTGGAGCGCGCTATTGCGATCAATCTTTGCCCGCAAGGCGCCTCCACCTGGAGAGGTCCACCCAAACTCCCTTCCAAAGCGTCCAGTTTATCTGAGTCTCTCACGGCCAGAGCCTACACCGCTGCGGGTCAGGCTACATCCGCCCTGCACGCGATGGCCACCTATCAACGCTACCAAGCAGAGAAGTTGGCTGAGCTGCAGGAGGGTTGTTCTTCCCCGGGCTTGATGCTTGAGTCCTGCACGGCAACCGAATAAGCTCTCATGACCACCAAATCGGCTGCTCGTGCCCTCGGGAAGACGATGGCCACATTAGTGGTCCAGGAGCACCACCTCTGGCTAAACCTGGCAGATATGAGAGACGTTGACAAAGCTCGCTTTCTTAACGCTCCCATATCCCAGGCTGGCCTGTTTGGCAACACCGTCGGGGACTTTACCCAGGAGTTCTCGGCAGTGAAGGAGCAGTCTAAGGCGATGGGGGAGGTCATCTATTAGTGGGTTCGGAAAACTGCTCTCCCCGCTGCCCCATCCACCTTTGCTGCTCCTCGCCGAGGGCGTCCTCCCGCGGCTCCAACATCCACTATGCTTCCGCTGCCCGCTCCACCGACCAAGTGGCAATGCCGAGCCACCTGCGGGACTGTGACGTCCCTGCTCCAGGGCACCGTTAAATCCGGTAAGAGAACCGCGAAGCGTCCCTGAGACGGGCCACTTGGAGAAGAGGGGACCTGCTCTTTCCTCGATGGAGGGCCGAGGACCACACACACTGATAACATCTCCACTGCCGCCCTCTGTGCAAATATGGCGGCGGTATTGACGCATGCTCAGGGTCCGTATGCGATATCTAGTGTATATATCCATGCATTCAATTAGCTCGCAGTAAAAAAAAACAAGCCACGCCCACTGTTTTCTCATTTAATATTCCGTTTCTCTAGGAACTTCACAATGTGAAAAAAAAACAAAAAACAGTCACAGCTTCATGTGGACTTTAACTTTGAAAAATAAACGAGTTTTGTGATTATTATCAAGTTGGCTGACTTACTCTCTTGGGACACTGCAAATCCCGGGCCAAACTGAGCAAAAGCTCATGAGAAATTGGATCCACTAGATTGAGGAAGGCGGCATTTTTGTAGAGAATATCGTTGAGGGACGTTCCTTCAAGACCCAGGTCCTGTCGAGAAACAACAAGAGAGGTGGTTAAAGTACAAATGAAATCAATACTAGCCATATTGATTTTGTTTGCTCACATTGGCAGTTTTGTGGTGAACAATTCATCTGTGCATGTCATTAAGACATAGACAAGAGTTTGCCCTTGTAATCTTTAATTAAAAATCTGAAAATGCACTTCCTGTTTGTTTCAGTTAAATTCTCAGATTACGTCTGTCTGAGGTAGTGGGCGTGGCTAACACACTTAGCCACGCCCCTCCAGCTGTCTGTTTTGACAACAAACAGAAATGGTAAGCATGAGGAGTCTGTTAGGTTGTAATAACTCTCCCCAAACCCTTTTCCCAATCTTTCTGAATTAAATGCCTACTTTACTACATCCAATCAGCTCGCAGTAGAAAAAAACAAGCCACGCCCACTGTTTTCTCATTATTTCATTTTTCTAGGAACTTAAGCACGTAGGCTTACAAATGCAAGTAAAGGTCACTGATAAACCTTGATATTCAACAACTTAATCCCTTCATCCTACGCCTCCATTCCAGAGATTACACCAGGGGCTTTAGTGAATGACATGCAGATAAAGTAATCTTTCCATCGTGTTTAGTTCTAGTGCTTTGGAAAAAGAACTCTAAATAGCCTCCCGAACGGTTTGTTGGACTAGCGCGGCTAACCTTTAAGTCCAGCTTCTTTACGTAAGGCAAAAGAAAGTGTGCAGACACAGTGACAGCTTATTAGCCGGGCTTATCGTAGACAGCTAAACAGTTTTTCCTCACTGAACAGTAAAGCGAGTCTGATATGACCAACACACACACACATAAAACGTGCAGGAGAATCAAGACTACATTCCCTGAGGACGATGTTTCTTGGATAAACCACAATTAGTATGGATGGACAAAGCAAAATGTACAGAAGAAGCAAAACGCAAGGAAACGTCAGCACCAACAAAGAGTCAGTTAAATGAAAGATCCCACAGAAACTGGCAGGCGGAGGAAAGCTGCTGAGTCCAGGGAAGTGGAAACCTCCCTCTGGGTTTCACGCTGATATATTGCGCTGCTTTTTCTCAGGGATTCCCTGACATCTGGAAGCTCCGCCAAGCTCTCTGTTTTTCATCTATAAAGCAGAATCACAGGGAGTTTTTGTCCTGCAGTGCTTTTGTGCACACTGTAATAAATGCTGGGTTCCAGACAATTCCTTCATGTTGTCAAGACTTAATAGTTTTTATAAATATAAGTGAATTGAACATAAAACATTTAAGTGGTCCCCCAAAAAAACGTAAGAATTGTGTTGGTCCATTCATTCATTTTCCTTCGGCTTAGTCCCTTATTCATCAGGGGTCGCCACAGCGGAATGAACCACCAACTATTTAGCATATGTTCTACAAAGCGGATGTCCTTCCAGCCGCAAATCAGTACGGCTGGACTAAGTGGCTTGGTGGTTAGCACTGTCACCTCACAGCAAGAAGGTCGCTGGTTTGGGTCCGGGCTGGGTCAGTTAGCATTTCTGTGTGGAGTTTGCATGTTCTCCCAGTGTTGGTGTAAGTTTCCTCCGAGTGCTCCGGTTTCCGGAAATTGGCCGTAGTGTATGATAAGTGTGTGTGAATGTGTGTGTGTGAGAATGTGAGAGTGTATGGGTGTTTCCCAGTACTAGGTTGCGGTTGGAAGGGCATCCGCTGCGTAAAACATATGCTGGAATAGTTGCCGGTTCATTCTAGTGTGGCGACCCCAGATTAATAAGGGACTGAGCCACAGGAAAATGAACAAATATATAAAGGGTGTCCACAATTTCTCAAAATATTGATAATACATATGTAAATACATATATATGTACATGCAATTTAAAAAAAATCTAAATATTAAAAACTTTTAATAATTTAGGATGCTGATGACCATTAAATGCATTAGTGAAAAGAGTCCATAACTAAGACTAAAATAATCGTGATTATGATAAATCGAGCAGCTCTACTTCACATCCACACAACTTTCCAGATCCAATTTTGAATCTGATCAACTGCTTTACATGTCCTCTCGTTCAGATTAGAACCCCTTATAATGCGATCGAACTTTCACTCAGATCGAGCTCAGTTGGATCGATAAAGGCTTTTAAATGAAGGCATTTCAGTCCGATTGAGCTGTCAATCCCATTACTACCACATTATTTGGTTGCATGTAAACATAGGCAACTCTTGCAATGGACAAGACACAGATTTCAACTTTGATTCTTGACCAATCATCATTTTTGTCCTGTCATTATCAATGTGGATGATGAAGGCAGAATGATGGGTAGGCCTGTCCCGATAAGGAATTTTTGTTGTGCAATATATAGTCACAGAAATTGTTGCGATAAGCAATATTATTATCATTTTATGCCACTGATTATATAACAGTCTGATAATGCAAATAGTCATAAACACTTTAAGATACTTAGCATTCTTAAGGTTATTTAGATCCTATAATTAGATGTTAAAAAGGTAAATGTCCTATTATATATACTATTAAATGGTAAATGTCCAATTATAAACTTTGACACCGGTGAGGTATAAATGTAAATGTTATTGTAAAACGGCTTTAAAGTTATTTGTTGTCAGTGTTCGTCTGTGTCATCATTTGTTTTCATGTCATGTGCTATTGTTTTCGTCATGTGATCCCTTTGTTCTGTCTTTTCCCGCCATGTTCAGTGTTCATTAATCTCACCTGTGTCCATCCCGTGTGCCCTGTTAGTTAAATCATCCCTCTGTCTATTTATACCCTTCCGTGTGTATCATTCGTTGTCCGGTATTGTATTGTTCTACGTTGATGTCATGTCTGCCCGTTTCCAGTGTCTGTTATCAGTAAGTGTTTGTAAAATAAATCCGTCCTTTTGTTAATACCGTGTTCCTGTTTTGTCATGTCCTGCATTGCGTGTGATATTTGTGAATTTGTAAATATATATTGCAACGGCAAAAATTATTGAGGTCATCTCCAAGTATTGCATAATAAGTCGATATATTGATTATTGTGACAGGCCTAATGATGGGCCCATGAAAATACACCACAATAGCAACGACCCAGACAAATCTGGCACATCAAAAATATCTGTGAGATTAAAGTGCAATCAGCATTTCAGCGCTTTTATACAACCACCAAATCTTCATCCGCTGCATGTGCTCAGCGGAGCATGTAAGCAGAGTTGTTCCTGCTTTTGCTCAATGAGAATCAACGGCGGAAAATGAATTGCACTCATTAGGGCACAGGAAGAGCTACAACAGAGATAAGGGATGTTGTTTTTGTCCTCCTCGTGTCTCTCTCTCTCTCTCCCTGGGGCAAAGAGATCCATCCCGCTCCATCATTTTGACCCTCAGTTGATTAACATCCAATCCGTTTTTCCCTGAACAGAAAAGCTGCTTTCCAAAGCGGAGAAATTAATTTCTTTCAGCGACCTTAAAAGGTGGCAAGGTTTGCCTTGATGTGACCCTCTCTATCGTTCAACAGGGTGTTAAGAGCCTGGCGACTGAAACGCCTCCATGTTTGGAAAGCTTTTCCACTGGCTGGGCATCCATGGACAAAGTGCACATCTAGACTCCACTGGAGCCAAGGACTGAAAATGCATTTACCATGAATAAATCTTTTTCCACAGACATTCAAATGACCAAAAGTGTTTGAACAAACT
>CAIGQW010032537.1:806766-822394 GCA_903798125.1 Danio choprae
GAAATATGAAAAATTAAAGGGTTAAAATGTTAAAGATTATTATTGTCTACATAAATATAAATACCGCTACTCCCTCTTAAAGGGAATGGGAAATTCTGATTGGTTAAATGAACAACATGCCCAAAACACACCCATAACTCATATAAGGACCACCTTTTAGACCATGCGCTGGGTGCACCATTTTCCCATCGAAAGCTTATTTATTCAGCAATTTTCAAACATTGGCACCTATGACTGGTTTTAGGGTCACATTTACTTTTTTTAATGCAATATTTATCCAATAATTAGTCCCTTATTTATCAGGGGTCGCCACAGTGGAATGAACCGCCAACTATTCCAGTATATGTTTTATGCAGCGGATGCCCTTCCAGCCACAATCCTGTACTGGGAAACACCCATACACTCACACATTCACACACACACACACACTCATACAGTACGGTCAATTTAGTTTATTCAATTCACCTATAACACATGTGTTTGGACTGTGGGGGAAACCGGAGAACCCGGAGGAAACCCACGCCAGCACAGGGAGAACAAGCAAACTCCACACAGAAATGCCAACTGGTCCAGCTGGGACTCGGTGCCGAACTGGTCCAGCCGGGATTTATTCCATTATTCTAAAACTGAGTCAGTTGTGAAATAACAGTTGACCTAAGATGAATATAATGTTGTTATATAAGCAAAACAAAAAATCTGTGTTTCTGTTTTAGGATTATTAGACTTATTTATTCATATTTTGTGTAACCGAGCTGTTGTTGTGTTTCCTCAGGTTATTCCTTAAGTCCAGACAGTGTCTCCTCCACCGAGAAGAAAATCCTGACTTATCATCGTATAGTAGAGGCCTTTCGTTTTGCTTACGCCAAGAGGAGCGTCTTGGGGGATCCACAGTTCCTCAACATCTCCGATGTAAGTCATGTCATGTAAGCAAAGTGCAGTATGTACACAAACACTGAAACTGAACAAAACGGCTTTAACCTTTTTACACAAGCTTGCGTTTTGTAGATGCTGCAGATATGACACTCCGGTTTTTCTGAAAACATTAACCAGGAGACAGAACAGATCAGGTCATAAAGCCTAGTTTAAGCTTTAAAGTCCTCATGAATCGGAAGTTGCTGAGACTTTTATTTTAATATGTTGAAGTACTTCCAATTGAAATGAAATATTGAGCAGAGGACTGGGCTTTCTTTTATATATAATATTGTGGCTGAAGAATAACAATATGCGCTAGCAAAATAAACATTGTCAATTTAGATATCACATAAACTTTAACTCAATTGTGACTAAATGTGTGTAAATGTTATTGCACTTTGCCTTTGTATGGCCGTATAGTTAAAGGGTAATTTCATACTGAACATTTCTTTAAACTTTATTTAGTCAATGTTATGTGCATCACAAAATTATATAATTAAAATAATGAATCATTTTTAAAAATATTTAAATCCTGTTGTGGGGCCTCACAGTGGCGCAGTGGGTAGCACGTTCGCCTCAAAGCAAGAAGGTTGCTGGTTCGAGCCTCGGCTGGGTCAGTTGGCGTTTCTGTTTGGAGTGTGTTGGCGTGGGTTTCCTCC
Source organism: Danio choprae (assembly GCA_903798125.1). NCBI lineage: Eukaryota > Metazoa > Chordata > Actinopteri > Cypriniformes > Danionidae > Danio > Danio choprae. The sequence continues at coordinate 808,338 of CAIGQW010032537.1, forward strand.
GGGTGCTCCGGTTTCCCCCACAAGTCCAAAGACATGTGGTATAGCTTAGTGGTAAGCTAAATTGACCGTAGTGTATGAGTGTGAATGGGTGTGTATGGATGTTTCCCAGAGATGGGTTGCAGCTGGAAGGGCATCCGCTGCGTAAAACATATACTGGATAAGTTGGCAGTTCATTCCGCTGTGGCGACCCCAGATTAATAAAGGGACTACGCCGAAATGAAAATGAATGAATGAATAAATCCTGTTGTTTACATATTTTATTTTATTTTCCAGATCTGAGGTGAACTATCTGCTGCTGCTTTCAGTAGTATGGCAATAAATGTCATGTAAAATGGCATTCAAACTCACATTATTAGCATTTAACACTAAATAAAGCACATGAGGTGTAAAATATAAATTTCAGGTCCTGGTTAGGACTAAAACTCCTTTTAATATGGAAAGTATTCCTTCTATCTCGTGCCGTTGCTTTTATTAAGTACACGACTCAAATCAGCCTTAAATCGGCCTTTAGGCTCGATAGTTAGGCACACTCTTGTTTCAAGAGTTCACACTTAGCTGATGATTGGTTATAAAGCGTGTTAGGCATGCTGTCCCGGGAGAGAGCCCTGAGCTCATAGATCCTCGAGCCCGGGGCTCCCTCCCGTTTGCAAGGCGAGAGGGGAGTTTGAGCTCAGGTAGATCTCGAGAACTTCCCTGCTGTAGTAGCTAATGAACAGATAGTGATTGCTCTTGAGATGACTACTTACTAGGAGCATGTCTAGATGCCGAGTTGGATTAGTCAATTAACTTAAGTTGCATGTTTTTGGATGGTGGGAGGAAACCGGGGAACCCGGGGGAAACCCACGTGAGCACGGGGAGAACGTGTATACTCCACACAGAAACGTCGACTGGCTTGGTAAGGACTAGAACCAGTGACGTTCTTGCTGTGAGGCAACAGTGCTAACCACTGGGCCACCGTGCCACCCATCTAGGAAAGGAGGAGTAGGGGTGGATGGGGGGATTCTTCAAAACGAAGAATTGGCTTAGGAATTGTCTGATTGGTGAATCATGAATTGGATAATGCGGGACCAGCCGCAAGCAATCATAAGCACGTGATCCTCTTGAAATTAGTTTATAAATAAACATCACTTATGTCGTCATTTTGGCAACCTGTGCTGTGTGCACACCGCATGTGTTTTAAACCAGGAGTGCAATACCTAGATCAACCACTGGGTTTCAAACTTAAAGCTTTTTAAAGTGAAAGCTACAAAAATATGAGAATATAGTTATTATACTTATAGTATACTTAGTTCCCTACTATAGTGTACTATAGTACTATAGTGTACTTATAGTTCCCCCTTTCATTTGAACACAAAAGAAGATATTTTGAAGAATGTAAAAAAAACTGCTAGCCATTGACTTCCATAGTATGTTTCCTACTATGAAAGTCAATGGGTAGATTAGAATCTCTAAAGCACAGTGTAAATGCGATATGTGAATGTAAAAATATATCTCCATCAGCTTTCTCTCTCTCTCTCTGTCAGCTGTGATCAAAGCCGTCATTGAATCTCGCACTAATCACAGAGCATGAAAATAGCGAGCTATTGAGCGCAGGCCGTTTGATCCGCTGTAGGTTATTGTGCCGCAGTAATGATCTGCTTTCCTCCTGCTTCTCAGTTCATCCAGAACATCACCTCCAAAGGCTACGCTGACATGATTCGCCTCAAGATCACAGATAACAGCACGCAGCAGGAGAGCTTCTACGAGCCCGAGTTTTACCTTCCCGAAAACCACGGTACATCACATGTGTCGGTGGTGGCGGAGGACGGCAGTGCGGTCGCTGCTACCAGCACCATCAATACATAGTGAGTTAAAGTCAGCAAGAATTAAAAGTTGATGAGACGTTTATTTCAGTGTGTTGATGTACTTCAAATTGAAATGGAATATTGAGTAGGGGCGGGGCTTTCTTTTTGCATATCATTCCATATTAACATACTAACGGTAAGAGAGGCGTGGCTAAGAATATTGTGGCTGAAGCATCAAAATGACGTCATCAGAGAAGGACCGCCCACTTCAAAATGCAGAAGCAAACGGTCAGACTTTGATTGAAGATTACCAAAACAAGCACTTTTCCTCAGTAGATTAACTTGCACAGGTTAATTAGTCACCAGGATAAAAATGTGCTCTAGCAAAATAAACATTGTACATTTTTTTACCTTTACACTGTGAGTTTAGGGCGGCACGGTGACTCAGTGGTTGGCACTCCATAGCAAGAAGGTCACTGGTTCGTGTCCCTGCTAGGCCAGTTGGCATTACTGTGTGGAGTTTGCATGTTCTCTTCATTTTGGCGTGAATTGAATAAACTAAATTGGCCGTAGTGTATGTGTGGGAATGAGTGTGTATGGGTGTTTCCCAGTACTGGGTTGCAGCTGGAAGTGCATCTGCTGTGTAAAACTTGCTGGATTAGTTGGCGGTTTATTCCGCTGTGGCGACCCCCTGATAAATAAGGGACTAAGCGAAGAAAAATTAATGAATGAATGTTTTTTAATGTCTTTCTCTTCCTCCAGCTTTGGCTCAAAGCTGATGTCAAACTCGACAGGTATTTTACTGAACAACGAGATGGACGACTTCAGCTCTCCATTGATCACCAACAACTTTGGGGTTCCTCCTTCTCCAAACAACTTCATTGTCCCACGTGAGGAAACGTGATCACAGCATTAGCAATAGTACACTGGCTCACTAATACTGACCTTTTATTTATTATTTATTTTATTTATCTATTTATTGACACTATATTTGAAATGTCTACTGTAAAAGAGCTACATATTGCAGTTCATAGCTCAAATGTGAGCACTAATGTTGCACATGTATATTTTTGCCAATATGCAAAAATATATTGTATAAGTCAAAATTACTGATTTTTATTTCATGCAAAAAATCATTAGACAATTAGGTAAAGATCATCTTCCATGTAAATATATGAAAGCATAATTTTTGATTAGTAATATGCATTGCAAAGAATGTAATTTGGACAACTTTAAAGGGGATTTTCTCAATATAAAAGATAAAAATGGATCCTTTTTTTTCTTCATTCATTCATTCATTTTCAACCGCTTATCCGGGGCCGGGTCGCGGGGGCAGCAGTCTTAGGAGAGAACCCCAGACTTCCCTCTCCCCAGACACTTCCTCCAGCTCCTCCGGGGGGATCCCGAGGCGTTCCCAGGCCAGCCGAGAGACATAGTCTCCCCAGCGTGTCCTGGGTCTTCCCCGAGGCCTCTTCCTTTTTTTCTCAATAGCAATTTTTAGACATAATAAACAAGATGTTGGATTAAATATTTAAAATTACTATTATATTAAATAATTTCTATGATCATAATACAATCCTAATATATATATAAAATAATTGAAGCAAGTGAAAATTTTTTAATCCACTACGATATCATATTTAAAATTTTAGTTGATGTGTAATGTAGCTGTGTGAACATAAATAACATCTCTGAATGTAATACGCTCAAAGTTCAATGCAAAGGGAGACGTTGGCTTTTACAGAGTTAGCTTAGCAAAGCCTACAGCGAACAAAGTTTGGGGACTACAAAAAAATACATCCGGGTTAATGAGATCACAGGGGCTTCCGGTTACGCGCATTCACCACAGGCATACACCCCGTGCAGCAATGAGATGTGGCCAAAGGGCTGTAATGTTATAGCAGAGAAAGCTAAAATGCCATCCAAACGCTGCTATTTCCACAGAGCTTCTTCTGTTTCTGTATTTGGGCTTCCAAAGGACACGACACAAAGAGAGAAGTGCACACAGTTAATTATGTTCCTGAGAATTATAAAAAATATGTAGCTAGCATTTGACAAAGGACAGCTTCCAGAATCTCTCCCCGTTCAGTGCTGGATTCGGCTAAAAACTCCTCCAACTGACGAAGCTGTGGAATGTGAGCATGTGTATTGTTAAAATTTATCAACTACAGGCACAGTTTCTAGTGTTAACGGTATGTTGTAGCGAAGACGTAAACAAGGATGTAAACAAGGATGTAGCACTGCTAACAATTTAGCTACAAATTTATCTTTATCAGTCAAACCGCTGTAAACAGCCACAATCTTCAGCAGTGTCTCTCTATGCGGCCGCTTTCCCTGCGTTTGTCACGACGTTAGGAAACGTGATCACAGCATTAGCAATAGTACACTGGCATACTAATACTGACCTTTTATTTAATTATTTATTTTATTTACCTTATTCTTGACACTATATTTGAAATTTCTACTGTAAAAGAGCTACATATTGCAGTTCATAGCTCAAATGTGAGCACTAAAGTTGCACATGTATATTTTTGCCAGTATGCAAAAATATATTGTATAAGTCCAAATTACTGATTTTTATTTCATGCAAAAACTCATTAGACATTAGACTCAGGTCGCTTCACTCTCATAAAAGCACAGGATCGCAGGAATTATCAAAATACGAATATTTATTACAAACTAAACACTCACAAAAGGAACACAGGAAGCACACGTTGGAACACACAGAGGATGACGTTCAATACCGGACGATGGACTGAACAAAACACAGGACTTAAAATACACAGCACATAATAGAACTAATTGGACACAGGTGGAAGCACTGAACATTCACAAACGGTGGGAAACTAGAACAAAGGGATCACATGACATAAACGCACATGGTATGGGAAAACACAGAAAGCACATGGAGCACAGCACATGGGGAAAACACATGACACAAAACCCTGACAGCGTTCTACATCTCAAATAACCATCTCGCAAAAGGTTTTATATTACTTACACATGCTTATTCCGATTATATGGGAAAGACACTTGTCAGATTTTATTTTAGAGAGCAGGCGTGAGGTTCAACTGTGTACTCTTCATTTTCTGTCAGATTCAAGCACAGACTGCTGCGGCTCACAGCTCCTCTGACTGACAGTGTTTACACAGCGCAAAAGCACGTGCTTGAAGGCGCGTGACGCTTCCTGGTGACGTGGAGCCGATTCGTGAATCACAGCACATTATGTTAGCTGACCAATCAGAGCCTCTTGAGGGCGGGCCTTTCGAAGGAACTAGGAAATATGACAGTCGTTTTCATGATAGCCGAGTAGCTGTATATAATCAAAGTCAGATATATGAAAAAATAACGTGATTTTCTACAAATGAAGCATGAGCACACACTGCTTTGCATCTTATAAACACAACCAAGCCTTAAAAATACACTGGACCACCCCTGTAATCAAATTAGTTTTTAGAATAATGACACTCCTAGGTCTTATAATTACATTATGTTGTTTAAAGTCTAAAGATTTTCACAAACATTAAGCAAGAATACAGCATATATATACAGTATCCATTACTTTATTATCCACAATCTCCATTTATTATTTACGCATCTCAGAAGATGTGGCTGTAATTGTTTGTAACCCTGTTGCTTCTCAGATAAAAGGCCCATGTCTTCAATGTGTCCTGCAATCCTGCTGGACAAAAACAATCAGGTTAAAATGGTGGTGGGAGCATCTGGAGGAACAAAGATCACCACAGGAGTGGCTCAGGTGTGTTTCCACTTCATTTCAGTCTTCTGAAAAACCGAAATTGTCAAAAGAAGTGGCTCAGGAGAAGGCAGCTTATGGAGACTCCATTGTTCATTTGTGCATCCTATGATCACATCCAACACACTTTTCGCTGACAAACAGAAGTGTGCTGCGCTTTTTATGTCACTAGGCAACCCCTGAATCAGCTTTTATTCACGTATTGTACGTGAGTGCTGCTATTGATATTGTTATAAGTGTAATATTTAATAATATTCACGATTTGTTCAGTTCAATTCGATTCAAGTTTATTTGTATAGTGCTTTTCACAATAATTATTGTTTCAAGGCAGCTTTACAAAAAGGTGCACATTACTGCATTACAAGCAAATTCGGAAAAGTTAATGTTATGTCACGGTCACCAGCGACCCAGCCTGTGCAGATCGCTGGTATACACACGGATCGCTAACGGACTACAAATCCGCCATTTCATGGAGTACAATATCCAGTCATGCACCACACACACACACACACACACAGCTGTTCCTGATCCTGACTGATTGTAAACACACATCCAGAGGAGTGTCAAAGACTGATTACAAGGACTATAAAGACAGCACACACCCACACACATTGTGGCTGAGTCTTGTTTAACTGTTTCTGTGACAGTGCGACGCGGTTTCCTTGCTTTGCTGTGTTTTTAACCCTCGCCTTGCCTGTTTATGTTGTCTGCTGCCTGCCTTCTGACCACAAGATCATATATGTAATTAAACATGCCTAGTTTACATTATTTTGGTTGTAAAAGCGCATCTACAGGTACTTCAGATTTATTATATCAGTAAAACAATTATTATAGTTTAGCTAAATATGATTTTATTATTGAGTTATTTTATCAGTGACTGTTGCTAGTTTCAGTTAGGTTTAGTTTTTCATTTCATTCATTTCTTTTTCCTTCTGCTTAGTTTCTTTATTCATCAGGGCTTGCTACAGCGGAATGAACCGCCAACTTATACAGCATATGTTTTACACAGCCAGCTTCAACCCAAAATTGGGAAACATCCATACACACTAATTCACACACATACACTACGGCCAATTTATTTAATTCACCTCTAGCGCATGTGTTTGGACTGTGGGGGAAACTGGAGCACCCGGAGGAAACCCACGTCAACACGGGGAGAACATGCAAACTCCACACAGAAACGCCAACTGGCACAGCCGAGACTTGATCCAGCGACCTTCTTGCTGTGAGGCGACAGTGCGTAACCACTGAGCCACCGTGCCACCCCTTTAGTTTTTCATTTATTGTGAATTTTGTTGGTTTTATTTTTGTTCATGAAAATGTTTTTTAGCCAATAGTTTCAGCCAATAGTTTCAATTTACTAAAATAACCTCGGTTCAGACTTTATAAACTCAACATATAACTAATGGGGGGTTTTTTCTGCGCAGGTGATATTAAACACATTGTTCTTCCAATACGATCTGAAGAAAGCAATAGCAGAAGCAAGAGTTCACAATCAGCTCAGTCCAAACACCACGCAGGTGGAGCAGAGCTTTGACAAGGTGAGTCCGCTAATGGATACAAGTGCAGTTTTCAGGAATATGATAAGATAAGAAATGACTCCGGTAATATTACATATACATGTGCTCTGTGTTGTCAGCGATTGTTTTACTGGTTCATGTCACAATTGTTTTTTATGGCTCCAATGTACTCAAACTTATCAGTTCATAACTAGTCAAGTCAAATGATGCTGTATGTATATTATGTGCTTTACAATTTATAATAGCTTTATAATAGATTTACAATATAGAGCAAAACAGTCAGGTAAAACTCATTCATTTTCTCCATAGTTTTTTTTTAATTAATTTGAATTTTTATGGGCAGCATGGTGGCGCAGTGGGTAGCACAATCGCCTCACAGCAAGAAGGTCACTGGTTCGAGCCTCGGCTGGGTCAGTTGCCGTTTCTGTGTGGAGTTTGCATGTTCTCCCCGTGTTTGCGTGGGTTTCCTCCGGGTGCTCCGGTTTCCCCCACAAGTCCAAACACATGCGCTATAGGTAAATTGGGTAAGCTAAATTGTTCGTAGTATATGAGTGTGAATAGGTGTGTGTGGATGTTTCCCAGTGATGGGTTGCAGCTGGAAGGGCATCCGCTGCGTAAAACATATGCTGGATAAGTTGGCGGTTCATTCCGCTGTGGCGACCCCAGATTAATAAAGGGACTAAGCCGAAATGAAAATGAATGAATGAATGAATATAAAATAATATAATATAATATTATATAATATAATATAATAAGGGGCGTCACGGTGGCTCAGTGGGTAGCACAATCGCCTCACAGCAAGAAGGTCACTGGTTCAAGCCTCGACTGAGTCAGTTGGCATTTCTGTGTGGAGTTTGCATGTTCTCCCCCTGTTGGAGTGGGTTTCCTCCGGGTGCTCCGGTTTCCCTCAGTCAAAACACATGCGCTATAGGTGAATTGGCTAAGCTAAATTGTCCGTATGTGTGTGTGTATGAGTGTGAATGGATGTTTCCCAGTGATGGGTTGCAGCTGGAAGGGCATCCGCTTTGTAAAACATATGCTGGATAAATTGGCGGTTCATTCCGCTGTGGCGAACCCTGATAAATATAATAAAGGGACTAAGCCTAAAAGAAAATGAATGAGTGAATAATATAATAATTATAATATTATATAATTATTATAACTTTAATATTATAATAATTACTAATTACACACAACATTGTATATAAAAATGATAATAGAGTCCTTTGTTTGAATTTGCAAGTTTGTTCTTTGGTTTCACTTGAATCGAACTTCTCAACATTTGTTTTTCCTCAATGCTTTAGTAAACAAACAACCCCTGAGATACTTTCTTGATATTTTGTTCTGTGCTTTTTGGCTACGTTCAACCCACTCACTGTTCAACCCACAGGCCGTTTTGGAGGGTCTTGCTGAGAAGAATCATTTCACTGAAGTCTTCACTTCTATGGGCGCCGTGGTTCAGGCCGTGGCGCGGTACAGTGAGGGTCTCAGCGCTGAGTCAGACCCCCGAAAGGGAGGATACGCAGCCGGATACTAACATCTAAATGTCCAGTCCAGCCGGAGGCAATGAAGACGCTGCTTTTAGACCCGGAGGATACTTTTTTTTAACCTCCATGCTGCTCTCAAACAACCAAGTGCCTCTGTGAGAGATCCGACAAGCCAGTGAGTTCTGGACAAATAAACACTCTGGTGGTCTTGATCTCTGCGCACTCCACCTTTAGTGAATCAGGGAAAACATTCAAATTAGTGTTGCGCGATATTTATCCTCTAAGATACACAACGGAATTGCTGTTTTCACACTCGCACTGTAAAAAATATCCTTAAATTAGAAGTTTTTTGTATTTTGTGATTCATATTTTTATTTATTTTTACTTACTTATGCTTTTGAATTTAATCATGGGACCTTGAGCTATCTTCCAACAACTTTAAACCTTGAAAAGTGACTTTTATTAACATTTTTAATAGTTTAAAGTGCTATATTGTCTGGGTTGGTGTTGTATATTACTCTACAAGACCTTGTAATAAACTGCCAGCACATTTTCTGTTGTTTTACAAACTCTATATATTATTTCTTATACATTATATTATTTCAAACTACTAAAATGTAAATAAAAGTCACTTTGTTAAACTGCAGAGTTGAATTTTCAACATCAAAAGTCGACAGAGCAGAGATCAACATCCCATAATGTTGGCAGCTAGCTCTCTGCAACTCTCACGTGGTTGCCCACTTAAGCTAAGCAGTGCTGCACCCGGTCAGTACCTGGATGGGAAACCATGTGGGAAAGATAGGTTGTAGCCGGAAGTGGTGTTAGTGAGGCCTGCTGGGGGTGCTCAATACCTGCAGTCTGTATGGGTCCTAACGCCCCAGTATATTGATGGAGACTCTATAATGCTCAGTGAGCGCCGTCTTTCAGATGAGATGTTAAACCGAGGTCCTGACCCTCTGTAGTCGTTAGAAATCCCAGGATGTCCTTTGAAAAATGGTAGAGGGTTTAACCCTGGCATCCTGGCCAAATTTGCTCACTGGCCTCTGTCCATCATGGCCTCCTAACCATCCCCATATCATAGTTGGCTTCATCACTCTGTCTCCTCTCCACCAATCAGCTGCTGTGTGGTGTGCGGTCTGGCACAATATGGCTGCCGTATGAACCGCCAACTTATCCAGCATATGTTTTACGCAGCGGATACCCTTCCAGCTTCAACCCATCACTGGGCAACACCTATACACTGTCATTCACACACATACACTCAAACAATTTAGCTTACCCAATTCACCTATAACGCATGTCTTTGGACTTGTGGGAGAAACCGGAGCACCCGGAGGAAACCCACGCCGACACAGGGAGAACATGCATTTAAATTCAAATGAGATTGTGCTCTTTTCAAAAGAAGGCGGAGCTACAATTCGTCAGCTTAGTGGCAGATTCAAAAACAAGACTAACGTCCTATGCTAATGAGGGAGAGATGTCACTAATGGCCGGGGCTTTCCCCCTCTGATGACACATACAGAGGGAGGATGTCAATCAAAGTGTTTCTGCAGACAGTTTTTATCAAGTCTGATTATAAAAAATTAAATTAATTCATTTTTACCATTAGAGGCTGGTTATATTCACAGAATGTTGCCACACAACTGTGTTTTAGCCACTTATAAAAGTGATTTTTGCATAATAGGTCCCTTTTAATTAATGTATTTAGGTTCGCAAAAGTGTAGACAGCTCCCTCTAGTGGATTTGTCATCTGAAATGTGCAACAAAATGTACCCGGAGCAACGTATTTCACGTTTTTTAAAACAATGTAGGCTCGAGGCATATATTTCCTATGAGCCTGGGCTGAATATTACCACCTCTAATTCAAAATACACTCAATGTAAAGATAAAATACTCATGATGTTCTTATGGAGTGGTACTTAATTCTGCAGATTAACATGTCATAATGACCATTTTGAACTTTCTAGCGTGTCTTCTGTTCGTACTGAGATTTACATCCTGGCAAGTGGATATTTTTTACTAGACTTAGCAGGAGCGTCTCAGGGGATGAAGTTTTAATCAAGCCTCTAATAAGAGCTGAAGCGTGAACAAGAGTTGAAATGCTGGTTTTAATGTCCCTGGAGTATGTATGTGGTCCTGCCCACAGGCACCGGCCCGACATCAAGCAGCATCGCTTATGCTGGAGTTTTTGGGCGACCGAGAAAAATCACATAAACAGCCCCTAATTACACTTTCAAACTTTGGCTACACTGAACTATACTGAGCTAAAGTATTACACTTTTGTTGTCATGCTAAAATATGATCAGAGGAAGCTGCATATGACAGAGATGCACAAAATAAAATGGACAAAGTTTATACACTCACCGGCCACTACATTAGGTACACCTGTCCAACTGCTCGTTAACGCAAATTTCTAATCAGCCAATCACATCGCAGCAACTCAACGCATTTAGGCATGTAGACATGGTGAAGACGATCTGCTGCAGTTCAAACCGAGCATCAGAATGGAGAGGAAAGGTGATTTAAGTGACTTTGAATGTGGCATGGTTGTTGGTGCCAGACGGGCTGGTCTGAGTATTTCAGAATCTGCTGATCTACTGGGATTTTCACGCACAACCATCTCTAGGGTTTACAGAGAATGGTCAGAAAAAGAGGAAGTATCCAGTGAGCGGCAGTTCTGTGGGCACAAATGCCTTGTTGATGCCAGAGGTCAGAGGAGAATGGCCAGACTGGTTCCAGCTGATAGAAAGGCAACAGTAACTCAAATAACCACTCGTTACAACTGAGGTCTGCAGAAGAGCATCTCTGAATGCACAACACGTGCAACCTTGAGACGGATGGGCTACAGCAGCAGAAGACCACACCGGGTGCCACTCCTGTCAGCTAAGAACAGCAAACTGAGGCTACAATTCACACAGGCTCACCAAAATTAGACTATAGAAGATTGAAGAAACGTTGCCTGGTCTGATGAGTCTCCATTTCTGCTGCGACATTCAGATCAGAATTTGATCTGCGAGGGTCAGAATTTGGCGCCAACAACATGAAAGCATGGATCCATCCTGCCTTGTATCAACGGTTCAGGCTGGTGGTGGTGGTGTAATGGTGTTGGGGATATTCTTGGCATACTTTGGGCCCATTAGTACCAATTGAGCATCGTGTCAACGCCACAGCCTACCTGAGTATTGTTGCTGACCATGTCCATCCCTTTATGATCACAGTGTACTCATCTTCTGATGGCTACTTCCAGCAGGATAACACACCATGTCATAAAGCACGAATCATCTCAGACTGGTTTCTTGAACATGACAATGAGTTCACTGTACTCAAATGGCCTCCACAGTCACCAGATCTCAATCCAATAGAGCACCTTTGGGATGTGGTGGAACGGGAGATTCGCATCATGGATGTGCAGCCAACATATCTGCAGCAACTGCGTGATGCTATCATGTCAATATGGACCAAAATCTCAGAGGAATATTTCCAGTACCTTGTTGAATCTATGCCACGAAGGATTAAGGCAGTTCTGAAGGCAAACCTGGTACTAGTAAGGTGTACTTAATAAAGTGGCCAGTGAGTGTATGCTTTCTAAAGGTTTGATAACATTTCTTCCAAATTTCAAATAGTAATATTGTCATTTGTTGAAATGGAAAATCATGGTTATTACCCGCCAAATATATAGCTTTATTAAAGTAAAAAAAAGTATTGTGTTGCCTAAAAAGTAACAAACATGTCTGATAACATGGTTCCTTTTTGTTAATTTTGCCAATTTTTATTTTATTTTATTCAAGCATTTTTATTTTGCACCGTGGTTAGCACTATTGCATAAAACACTTACAAATAACTAATGCTGACCAGAGGATGCTAAAAGGTCACTAATGTAACAGCTAACACCAAATAAATTGGTATGCGTGTTTCCTATTCACCGCTGTCAGACTTTAAAAACCCTTTTCTGGCTTACGTGACCCATTTATTTTAATAAGTCATATTTTTGAGGTCAGACGTGAGACTTTCAGCTTCATCGTTCTAGGACAGGAAAGCTGATTTGCACTTTAAACAGAAGTTCAAAGCTTGTTGTTATAGCGGCTCATGCTGGAGCTGTAATTAAAGGTCACGTTCTGAAGTCTGTTCAGATCATGGTTTCATACAGAAGATTCAGTGCGCAGACGTGTTTCTAGCGCAGTCCCTGTAAAAAGTTATACACTTTTGTTGTCATGCTAAAATATTATTCAAGTATTAAAGCTGCACTTGACTATGCACATACGAATAAATGTTAAATTTGAAATATTGTGAACGTATTCATCAAGATATATAAAAAAATATACTTATCAAGATCTAAAAACATACATTTTAGTGTAAGAAACCCTAAAATGGTATTTGTGACGTACACTCACTGGCCACTTTATTAGGTACACCTGTCAAACTGCTCTTAAACGCAACTGTCTAATCAGCCAATCACACGGCAGCAACTCAATGCATTTAGGGATGTAGACATGGTCAAGACGATCTGCTGCAGTTCAAAGCGAGCATCAGAATGGGGAAGAAAGGGGATTTAAGTGACTTTGAACGTGGCATGGTTGTTGGTGCCAGACAGGCTGGTCTGAGTATTTCGGAAACTGCTGATCTACTGGGATTTTCACGCACAACCATCTCTAGGGTTTACAGAGAATGGTCAGAAAAAGAGGAAATATCCAGTGAGCGGCAGTTCTGTGGGCGCAAATGCCTTGTTGATGCCAGAGGTCAGAGGAGAATGGCCAGACTGGTTCCAGCTGATAGAAAGTCAACAGTAACTCAAATAACCACTCGTTACAACCGAGGTCTGCAGAAGAGCATCTCTGAACACACAACACGTCCAACCTTGAGGCCGGGTGCCACTCCTGTCAGCTAAGAACAGCAAACTGAGGCTACAATTCACACAGGCTCACCAAAATTAGACAATAGAAGATTGGAGAAATGTTGCCTGGTCTGATGAGTCTCGATTTCTGCTGCGACATTCGGATGGTAGGGTCAGAATATGGTGTCAACAACATGAAAGCATGGATCCATCCTGCCTTGTATCAACGGTTCAGGCTGGTGGTGGTGGTGTAAAGGTGTGGGGGATATTTTCTTGGCACACTTTGGGCCCATTAGTACCAATTGAGCATCGTGTCAGCACCACAGCCTACCTGAGTATTGTTGCTGACCATGTCCATCCCTTTATGATCACAGTGTACTCATTTTCTGATGGCTACTTCTAGCAGGATAACACGTCATGTCATAAAGCGTGAATCATCTCAGACTGGTTTCTTGAACATGACAATGAGTTCACTGTACTCAAATGGCCTCCACAGTCACCAGAACTCAATCCAATAGAGCACCTTTTGGGATGTGGTGGAACGGGAGATTCGCATCATGGATGTGCAGCCGACAAATCTGCAGCAACTGTGTGATGCTTTCATGTCAATATGGACCAAAATCTCTGAGGAATATTTCCAGTACCTTGTTGAATCTATGCCACGAAGGATTAAGGCAGCT
>CAIGQW010032541.1:0-12155 GCA_903798125.1 Danio choprae
AAAGTGGGCATTTTTTGCAATATTTTGAAATATATGTTGCATATATGACATATATTGATATATGTAAAATGATACATTTATAAATAAACATTCTAAAAACTTGAATATTATAATTTGCATATATATATTTCTATGTATCAGATTTCTGTATGGGGGATTGCACCACATTGTCAATAGATGCGTACTTCATTAGCAATATATAGTGTTTTACAATCATTAGGTGTAAGAAGAACTTTGGAAGAACAATTTTCACATATTATTAACTCCCAAATGAAATGTTAGCATCACAGGTGTGCGCTCCAATAGCGCTTACTCCATCATATATAATAAGAACTGTTAAGACAACATTTATGACCTCTTTTATAAATCTCATTTTACCTCTTGGATGGGAACAAACATTAATCATTGCATTTTAGCTGGCTCTACTGTAAAAAGCACAATGTTTTTCTGGAATTCTGCAGAAACACTTATGAATCACATAAAGGAGGCATGAAATTGTTTTCTGTTCCAGACAGGCGTTCATTACTGAATTTGTGTAGATTATATTGAGAAGGAATGTATTCAAACCAGGATGACTTTACTGTAAAAAAAATGGCAGCTGTGGTTGCCAGATTTTTACTGTTAAAAATACGGTATGACCTAAACCGTAAAAGTGTCGTCTTAGTATGTTTCTCTGCTTGTGGGAACAGTTGTTTGTGATGAGCGTTGGTTCATTATGAGACTTTCTCATGCACACATGCTTATGGTTGTGTTTTTGTCTGTGTAACAAAGTTATGTTGTGTAGATGTTAGTACTTCATAACATTGGTTAAATTAAATATACGTTACAAATACGTTAAGTTACCGGTATTTAAATAAATGTAATTTAGGCGACATGGTGGCTCAGTGGTTAGCAGTGTCACCTCACAGCAAGAAGGTCGCTGGTTCAAGTCCCGGCTAGGCCAGTTAGCATTTCTGTGTGGAGTTTGCATGTTCTCCCTGTGTTGGCGTGAGTTTCCTCCGGGTGCTCCGGTTTCCCCCACAAGTCCAAAGACATGCGGTATAGGTGAGTTGGATAAACTAAATTGGCCATAGTGTATGCGTGTGAATGAGTGTGTATGGATGTTTTCCAGTACTGGGTTGCAGCTGGAAGGGCATCCTCTGTGTAAAACATATGCTGGATAAGTTGGCAGTTCATTCCGCTGTGGTGACCCCTGATGAATAAAGGGACTAAGCCGAAGGAAAATGAATGAATGAAAGAAATTGGCCATAGTGTATGTGTGTGAATAAAAGTGTATGAGTGTTTCCCAGTATTGAGTTGCAGCTGGAAGGGCATCCGCTGTGTCAAACATATGCTGAATAAGTTGGCGGTTCATTTCGCTGTGGCGACCCCTGATGAATAAAGGGACTAAGCCGAAGGAAAATGAATGAATGAAAGAAATTGGCCGTAGTGTATGTGTGTGAATGAGTGTATGGATGTTTCCCAGTACTGGGTTGCAGCTGGAAGGGCATCCGCTGTGTAAAACATATGCTGGATAAGTTGGCGGTTCATTCCGCTGTGGTAACCCCTGATGAATAAAGAGACTAAGCCGAAGAAAAATGAATGAATGAATGAAATTGGCCGTAGTGTATGTGTGTATATAAAAGAGTGTATGGGTGTTTCCCAGTACTGTGTTGCAGCTGGAAGGGCATCCGCTGTGTAAAACATATGCTGAATAAGTTGGCGGTTCATTCCGCTGTGGCGACCCCTGATGAATGAAAGGACTAAGCCGAAGGAAAATGAATGAAATTGGCCATAGTGTATGTGTGTGAATGAGAGCGTATGGATGTTTCCCAGTACTGGGTTGCAGCTGGAAGGGCATCCGCTGTGTAAAACATATGTTGAATAAGTTGGCGGTTCATTCCACTGTGGCGACCCCTGATGAATAAACGGACTAAGCCAAAGGAAAATGAATGAATGAATAATTTATCGTAAATTTGACAGATTGAATTTTTGAATCTGCCATTATGCTGACACATAGGCATTTGTAGCCCCGCCCTCTTTTGAAAAGAGCACAATCTCATTTGAATTTAAAGCGACAGTCATCAAAACGGCACAATTTGGATCAAAAGGGGCAGTTTCAAAGAGTTATAAAACATTATCTGTGGGAGATTTAGAACTGAAACTTCACATACACACTGTAGGGACATCAGAGACTTATTTTACATCTTGTAAAAAGGGGCATAATAGGTCCCCTTTGAAACAACCCAGCATTTTTAAGAGTGTATGTAGAAAGGATATTACATTTAGCAGATGGTTTTCTTCAAAGTACCTTATAAATGAGAAATACAACATATCACCATGAAGAAATAAACACAAATAAACACGACTGATGCTTGCGATTCAACGTTTCAGTCATTGTTTAGAAAAGTGCAAGCTAGAACAGAGGCGGATTAATAAAAAGTGACAGCATAGAGGATTTGTATTTATTTTTTCCTCAGCAGGATGCAGTTAAGTGATCACGGAAGAGATGACTTTTCAGCTGTCTCTCCAATATTGTCAGGGACTCTGTATTTTGGTAAGATCAGATCATTCCTCTAGTATTCAATTCAATTCAATTCAAGTTTATTTATATAGCGCTTTTTACAATGTAGATTGTGTCAAAGCAGCTTAACATGTTTTAGTAAAGTCCAGTATAAGGAATAGTAAACAAAAATGTTCTGGAAGGTGAAAAGTATAATTAGCTTATTATTTAATGCATAATAAGCTCAGAACGCTAATGCGGTTTCAGAACTCTAAAATAGTTACGGAAAGTTCCAAAAAAGTGGTCAACATAATTATTAGAAATGCATTTACAGTTCATGCTCATTTAGATTCTCTCCTAAAGCTCGCTCAGTGCTAATCCTTTAAAGAACTAATAATTTAATAACTGTGTATTTAATATAGCACAATTGTCTCACAGCAAGAAGGTCGCTGGTTCAAGCCTCGGCTGGGTCAGTTGGCATTTCTGTGTGGAGTTTGCATGTTCTCCCCGTGTTGGCGTGGGTTTCCTCCGGGTGCTCCGGTTTCCCCCACAAGTCCAGACATGCGGTATTGAATTGGGTAAGCTAAATTGTCCGTAGTGTATGTGTGTGAATGATTGAGTGTGTGTATGGAGGTTCCCAGTGATGGGTTGCAGCTGGAAGGGCATCCGCTGTGTAAAACATATGCTGGTTAAATTGGCGGTTCATTCCGCTGTGGCGACCCCAGATTAATAAAGGGACTAAGCCGAAAAGAAAATGAATCAATGAATGAATTTAAACTTATATTGTTGGTTCAAATTCAGCCCATATAAATTGTCTGCAACCACTACAATATTACGATATCAGGCAGCAAAACTGGAAAAGGTATAAAGCGTAAAAGTGTAAATGAAAAAACAGTAAATAGTAACATATAAATAAATAAAAATAGTAAAAATTGAAATAAATAAATAAAAATAGTTGAATAGTATATGAGTAAAAAGGAAACCTGCTACTGTTAACATACTAACTAACTAGCTACTGTTAACAAAACTAATTGTTAATGAACATTTTCTGTATTTTTTGATTCCCTGATTTTTCCATTTATTTATTTACGTTTATGTTAAGTTTAGGCTTACGGTTAGGTTTATGCATTTCTATTGTTATCCAACTATTATTCCCCTCTGATTTTGGGAATAATTTACAGTTATGCTTGGGCTTAGGGGTAGGGAATAGGTATGGATTACATTTTCGAACAAAAAGGATGTTAGATGTTAGTCTAGATGTTAATCCAGAATCGCATCGTGCTTGGCAAAATCATGACGTGTGTATTATACTGTACATATTATAGTTTTGGGATCAGTCAAGCCAAGTGTTCAGGTTATGTTGCTGGCTGATGTCGAAATCATTTTTCGTGGGTTAAGTGTCTAAAAGTCACCGACTGCGTATGTTGGAGATTATTGGTTATTATTTCAGCTTCTTACATTTCTAGATAGCGTTTGCACAATTAAGGAGTAGTTCTCTCCAATCCAGTCTGCATCAAGAGCTTTGGGTTTTTCCAAATTTCCAAAGCTTGTTTTGCATTACGTCTTCCACGTGTTTGTCTTCAATGAGATGGAAACAGTTTCCCAAAATCTTGGCAAAAGGCACCCTTTGCTAAAGAAGTTCCCTAACAAGTTTACACGACAGCTCATAGAGTCAACATCTTTGATCAGCGTAAAGTCAGACTCGGGCACTGAAGTGAACTGGCGCTCTCTGTTTAAGATTCCAAACAGGAAGGGATCAAATGGCTTGTTTAACAAGCATAACTCTTATCGCAGATGGGTTTGATCCATTGTGGGGAGCCCAAATAAAACATTGTTGCTGCCTGGTGATTTTGTAAAACACTTGAGTTTTTATACACCGTAAAAAAATAACTTTAAAATTAAAATTGTTTCTGATTCATGTTTATCATGTTCATGTTATTTATGCTTTTGAATTGCATTATGGGTCTCTTACTTCCAACAACTTTTACCTTGAAAAAAGTTTGAAAACGTTACTTTTATTTACATTTTTAATAGTTTAAAGTGATATATTGTATGGGTTGGTGTTGTATATTACTGTACAAAAACCTTGTAATAAACTGCCAGTACATTTTCTGTTATTTCTCTATAAATAATTTTTTATACATTATAGAATTATTAAAATATCAATTAAAGTCACTTTGTTAAACTGTAGAGTTGAAGTTTAAAAATCTTAAGTCGACAGAGCAGAGATCAACATCCCATAATGTTGGTTGGGTTTAGGGAAGTTGGTGGGCGGGTCAATCAATAAAATTGGTTGGGTTTAGGGAAGGAGGAGGGTGGGTCAGTCGAGCGGTTAGTCAGACATTCAGTCAGTCAAACAGTCAGTCAACAGCGGCCTCTGGTGGGTTAACGTGGGAACAGCAGGCGCGCTTGGCACTTGCAAAAGAAATTTGAGATCTCAAAAAGCATCTGGCATTTCGAGAAAACAAAAACTGCAAGAAAAGTACCTCCTGGGACATGTTTTTTAGTCAGCCTTATTTTGGAGATTTGGGATGTGAAGGGATGTGATCAATTCATTATGCTAAACTAAGCTAAGAGTGACCTCAGCAGAACAAGAAATTGGCTGAATGGATTCAACTGTTTGTTTGTTTGTTTTTTTAAAAAGGTGGAGTGTTCCTTTAGGCATGAACTAATCATCAAAGCTATATAATTCAGAATTTTACCTTATGAAATATTGAAGTGTGCATGTGATATTTGTCACATGTATATGCATCCTTACCAGGATTTATGACCATCCAGATAAAGCAAACAATTTGCAGTATAGGAGAAGGAAATATACCTCAAATCCAGATGTTTTTGGGCTCAAAGAATTATGAAAACATCTCATGCAGTACAAGTCAGTCATTCATTCATTTTCCTTCAGCTTAGTCTCTATTTCAGAGGTTGCCACAGTGCAATGAACCACCAACTATTCCAGTGTAACCCCACCGGTCCTACACCACCCAAACCGCTCCTTGCTGGGATTGAACCGGCGACTCTACGCATGGGAGTCGGATGCTCTAACAAGGAGGCTAAAGACCATGGCCTCTAGCATCTGTCGCTAGAGCACCTTTAGAGGTCAGAGGAGTAAGGTTTACCTGCACAGTACTTCACTAGCTGGCCTTCGTTACACTCATCCCCTAAACCTCACTCCCATCTGGGTCATGGCACCAATGTAACCCTACTGGTCCGGCAACCTTCTGCATGGGAGTCGGTTGCTCTAACAAGGAGGCTAAAGACCATGGCCTCTAGCGTCTGTCGCTAGAGCACCTTTAGAGGTCAGAGGAGTGAGGTTTACCTGCACAGCACTTCACTAGCTGGCCTATAATATTGATATGCAATATTATATTATTACAATATATATAATGTTTGCATTATATATTAACATGACAATCAACATACCACACAAAAAAGTGAGATTAATATGCTAAACATTACATTTTGAAATCACTAATGGGAAATAAACTGAGTTATTTCTTAATTCTTGTATTAAAATTAATTGTGTTGATGGGTTATCGGTTTGCATGTGTCCTGGCACAATGTGACATTTCAACATGCTGATTTTTGTAAGTTATTAGCGTACTAGTGCTCATGTAAACATTATTTACTAACTTCCCTCCTCACTAAACGCCTAGTAATCTGAGACACAAAGCTGGCTCTCTATTTGTGGCACTAAAATGAATACATTCTGCAAGTGCTTGTGCATTAAGTGTACTTTGGCTAACTGCGCTCTGGGTATGTTTGTGCGTGCGCTTAGCCAAGGCCTTGCTAAAAAGTTCATCGTTTTTGTTGTCTGTTGGATGAAAGTATAGAGACAGGAAGTGAGTCTTGTTGAGGAATGTGCTTAGGGTGAACTGTCCTCTGGACCGAGGCCTAGGGAAACACTTTTCCCTGTAGCTTTCAGAGGGTAAACGTGGCATTTTCTCCAGAGAAACTACTGCTGAGGTGAATCTCCGTGGCCTGGATTTTGAGTTTTTGAAATTTAAGCACAAACTTAGCGACTCAATTGGCACACAATGAACTTGATACAAAGGAAAAGGCTGATAGATTTTGCAAAGAATGGAGATCGGCCTGTAAAAGGTGGTAGAATGGAGCATATTGGGAGCGTTCAGGAAACCCTGGCTTGTGTTGTTCGGGTCTGAAGGACCCTTGAGAGGTGGTGGGCGGAAGAGTCCCAGCGCTCACAGCACATAATTCACTGCAGCTGTTGGAGAGTCTCTGTTTTTGAAAAAAAAAGAAATGCTGGCGCGGACCAGAGACTTTGTTATGACAAGGAAAAGAACGAGCCGTTACACTACAGCTACTAACTCAACTCATTCGAGTCGAAAACCAAGTTGTCGTTTTTTTCAAAGCAATCAAACCTTTAAACGTGATACATTGTGGATACATTTTATTTAAAGACATATAATTAGGCATGGGCTGACAGTATGATAATCTTGGATAAAAATATCACAGTGTTGTGATTACTGCTGTAAAATATGCTCTTTTTAAAAATGTCTGGGTAAAAAAAAAACAACTTTTTTTCTTCATTAAACAACAACATATTTGGATAATAATAAGCCTGGACGCTTGGATGTTGGTTTATAAGCGATTTTGTTTTTCAAATGTTTCCTAAATCGTGGACTGACCAGTAGCTTTTGACGTGGATGCTCCATTGCTGCTGGAGATACTGTTGCCCTAAATAAATAAATAAAATCTTAAAAAGCACATGATGTGTACCTGAGGTAAACATTGTTAGTTTATCCAGTTGTTTAGCTGCAAGAAATAGAAGCCGTTTCTAAAATATACATTTCAGGTGTTGGTTAGAACAAAAACAACTTTTAATATAGAAAATATTCCTTCTATCATGTGTCCATGCTTTTATTTAGAACACGATTTAAAGGGCGCCTATGATGAAAATCATCTTTTGTAAGCTGTTTTGACAGAACTGAGTGTAGGTATAGTGTGTCCACAGTCATATTGAGGTGATATAAAGACAATAAGTCTCTTTATTTAAATTTTCTGACGTTAAAATAGGATCCACATCCTTCCCGTTTTGAGGCCGACTGCAACGTGAAGTCGGAGTGCGGTTTCCCCGCCCACCGAATTGATTGACAGCTCCGTATTAACATGTCTCCGTAGTAACGCGCATAATCATATCAACAAGACAGGACGTGCGCAAAGCAACTGGGATTAAAAGATCTGTTCAGCTCGCTGTGATCATCAATCATCATCAAATGTGATCAAGAATGAGTTTTACAAGTTTAACACGTTATTAAAACAGTGCATGTTTGTAATGAATTACAGCGATTTACATCAATTATAAAAGAAGACGCTTCAATCCTGGTTTGTTGACATTAAATCAGATTTATTTTGTACATTAACATAACGGATATCCATACAGCAGTGGATATTAACGTGTATCCTGTCACATTTGCGTGCAAAAACATTGCAAAGTTAAACGTGTGCGCTTATGTGTGTGTGTGTGTGTGTGTCCGCTGTGTGTATGTGTCTCCGCTGCATGTGTGTGTGTGTATGTGTCTGTGTGTGTGCGTAAACTTTGTAACGACATTGTGTGTGACTCATTGCAGAAAGGCTTGAATTACCTCCACAACAAATACATCATATAATCATTGGTAAAATTCTACTGTAGTATTTCTCACAAACGTTACGTGAGATCTGCTTCCTTTATGTCTGTCTGTTTATCTAACGCAGCCGAGGCGGAGACTGAGGCACACTCTGACAGGCACATGTAAACGATGGATGGGGAGAACTAGCATTAAAGGCACAGGCCACCAAAACAGCTACATGGTTGTTCAGAGCAGAAAATTCTATATTCTGAAAGGTATAACAAATAATCTGATGGGTGTTTTGAGCTGAAACTTTACAGACACATTCTGGAGACACAAAAGACTTATATTAAATCTTGAAAAAGGGGTAAAATAG
The DNA here is from genome assembly GCA_903798125.1 of Danio choprae. Classification (NCBI taxonomy): domain Eukaryota; kingdom Metazoa; phylum Chordata; class Actinopteri; order Cypriniformes; family Danionidae; genus Danio; species Danio choprae. The sequence continues at coordinate 8,426 of CAIGQW010032541.1, forward strand.
GTGCCCTTTAAATCAGCCTTTAGGCACGATAGTCAGGCTAGCTCCTGTTAGTCCTCAATCTGGCAACCTGCGCTTGCGTTTGTTTTGATCCAGGCATGCAATACCTATTTCAAACTTACATATTGCACCTTTAAAGCATTTTGGCACCTACATTTTAAAATGATCCTTTATATGACCCCATAGCAGATAATCTACAGTATGTCTCTTAAATCGAACAGTCCAACAGAATGATCTTAATCCCAGTAACAGAGCCAAGAAAGGCAGCTGCCGATAATGGTTTCTCAATACACTGCTGAGTCCAGCTTTTGGCGGACGATGATGATGGTATGTACCCTCCATCCGCAGATAATCTAGAGAAAGCGTGCATTCTTCTAGACTGACTCATTTTCAGCTGGGACATGTGAGCGATGTGCCACAATCTGCAGACAAACTGCAAGCTTTGTTTATCGTTTTTAATGGTTTCCGTTAGCTCTCTTCAAGGGTCAGAGACAAAGGATATTCAAGATGATGAAAGGACATTTTTCTTTACAACTCTAGTTTAAAACGAGCGTTTCTGCCAAGTTCATGGAGGAGTGATCTTTGCAGTCTCCTCGTGTTGTTTTGGGAGGGAAATGTTTCATTTGAATTTCAATAATAGGTTTGATTTAATGGGGCTTGCGTCTTGAACATGAGCAGATTTTCTGTGGAAACCAATCAGATGTGGAGCATTCGCTGTAAAAATGCTATGATGAAAAGGTCTTGACGATATATGATTTATTTAACTCTTAATTCATTTTGGTAATTTAACCAGGTTTAGGGTGGCACGGTGGCTCAGTGGTTAGCACTGTCGCCTCACAGCAAGAAGGTCGCTGGTTCAAGTCCAGACTAGGCCAGTTAGCATTTCAGTGTGGAGTTTGCATGTTCTCCCCGTGTTGGCGTGGGTTTCCTCCGGGTGCTCCTGTTTACCCCACAGTCCAAAGACATGTGCTATAGGTGAATTGGGTAAACTAAATTGACCGTAGTGTATGAGTGTGTATGAATGTTTCCCAGTGATGGGTTGCAGCTGGAAGGGCATCCGCTGCGTAAAACATATGCTGGATAAGTTGGCGGTTCATTCCGCTGTGGCGACCCCAGATTAATAAAGGGACTAACCTGAAAAGAAAATGAATGAATGTTTTACAAATTGTTTGCTGAAATGTTTTTATGAATCATAAATATTCCACACTCACTTGTTGACAATGAACAAACAAACATAAACCTTACTGACCTTAAAATACACATGAAATCAAAACTAACATATTGATTTGTTAGCTCACATTGCTAGTTTTGTGCTAAACAATTCATCTGTGCAAATCATTAATAAAAAAACAAATGTTTGCTGTTGTAACCTTTAATTGAAATCTGAAAATGCACTTCCTGTTTGTTTTCAGTTAAATTCTCAGATTACGTCTGTCTGAGATATTGGGCATGGCTAACATACTTAACCACGCCCCTCCAACTGTCAGTTTTGACAGCCCCATGACAACAAACAGAAATGGTGAGCAGGAGGTGTCTGTTAGGTTGTAATAACTCTCCTGAAACTCTTTTCCCGATCTTTCTGAATGAAATGCCTACTTTACTACATCCAATCAGCTCGCAGTAGAACAAAAACAAGCCACGCCCACTGTTTTCTCATTTAATATTCTGTTTCTCTAGGAACTGCATCACAATACAAAAATGGTTGCAGCTTCCGGTTTATGCAGACTTTAAAGTCTGTTTGTTCTTTTCCCCCTTATTGTGACATACATTCGATTAAAAGGTTTACTGAAATGAGAAGAAAATGTAGGGCGGTGCATGATTTCGTCTTTTGGGAACCAATTGGATCGTCAGAAGATGGGCGTTGCTAACAAAATAGAGAAAGATTTGAATAGCAGTTTGTACTCTTAAGGTATTTGCAACGCCATTTCACGGCAATTCGTAACTTTTTGGTTTAATGGCTAATTCATATGAATAATGATAATAATAATAACACTGTATCTTTTTGAGTGAATAATTATATAATGTACAATTATTCTTTAAGCTACAAACTTTGCTTCATATTCTTTCCTTCATATACTTAAATTTGCTTCAAATTCTTACAGTCACTGGCCTTTAAAGCACATGCAAATAATACATCTTTACTCTAAGTTTAAAAATTGAAATTACTTTGTTGTTAACTGTAATGTCTGGTCAACTATATTCTTGAGTACATTGCAGACTCGCACATTGCGATATTGATGCTGAAACTATATATTGTGTTATATACTATACTATACGGTGTTATACCATGTAATTCAGGTCAAAAACCATGTCTTCTGCGCAATCAAAAGTGACTAATCGACTAGTCTGTGCAACCCCTAGTTTAAACAGCTTTTCATCTTGTTTTACGCTTGAACTAAACAGATGTTTAAGTATATTTAACTGACTATATTTTAATTAAAGTACATTATCGATGCTGTAAAAGCAACCTTAAGAAATAAATGTAAAAAAATAGTCACGTCAATCTTTTGCCGGAAGTTTATCGGTGGCTGAAAAAAAACCTGTCCTGCATATAGCCCATTGGTTCTGTTGTGTTTGATCCATATTTACACCATATAAAGGGATCCTATTATGCAAAAATCACTTTTATAAGGGGTTTAAACACAGTTGTTTGGCAACAGTCTTTGAATATAACCAGCTTAAAATGGTAAAAATGTATTACTTGTATTTTCTATAATCACACTTGATAAAAAAACAGTCTGCAGAAACGCTTTGATTGACATTCTCCCTTTGTACGTGTCATCAGAGGGGAAAAGCCCCGCCCGTTAGTGACAATCTCTCCCTCATTAGCATAGGACGTTAGTCTTGTTTTTGAGTCTGCCACTATGCTGACACATAGGCATTTGTAGCTCCGCCCTCTTTTGAAAAGAGCATCTCATTTGAATTTAAAGTGACAGTCATAAAATTGTCACATTTAGGATCAAAGCCTAAAAGGGGCAGTTTCAAAGAGTTATAAAACATTCATTGTGGGTTATTATGAGCTGAAACTTCACATACACACCTTAGGGACATCAGAGACTTATTATACATCTTGTAAAAAAGGGTATAATAGGTACCCTTTAAATGAGCTTGCATTTAGGAAAACGTTTTCCAGTTTTCTTGTAAATGATGCTGTGTTTAGTATTATTAGTAGCCATGTAATTGTGACTGAACAACAAATTCGGAAATTTTCACCCTCAACCTAATTTCAATATAACAACCCTGCTCTAGAGTATATTTCAAATGTTTGTTGTCTATGATGAATTCTACTTGCCACTGTTTATGCATTGGAAAACCGTCTGAGCGTCGATATTCTGCTGTTTATGCAATTATGCAACATTTCCATGACATCAGTCTGATGATGAAGCCAGCAGTTATGAGGTCAGCAAGTCCAGTTGGAGCCGCTGGAGCCGACAGCATCACACACATGTGCGATTGTTTGCTGGTTTCTAGGCAACAGCAGGCCATTGTTTCCACAGAGGTCTATTGAACCAGTGTAATGACATATTTAATAGATACGATTTCCATCATAAGCAATTGAAAGCGCACAAATAAAAGATACAGTCCCCGTGAAGCAATTCTGCGTCAAGTCCCAGAGTTATTGAAGAACCGAATGGGATCTCATTAATCCTCTGTTTCTGGGATTGAACTTATAACCCTTGAGTTAACAGGCCAGAGGTTTGACCATTAAGATTCCAGTGCTGTAAGTAACTAA
>CAIGQW010032541.1:12555-24493 GCA_903798125.1 Danio choprae
TATACACATTTAGTAATAAGCTAATATCCATCATTCATATAATTTGAATCCTGACTGCCATATGAAAACATATAATAGCAAGTAAGTTAAATTGTAATTAAACAAATAAAAAATTCATTCATTCATTAATTTTCCTTCAGCTTAATCCTTTATTTATCAGGGGTCGCTACAGCAGAATGAATTGGCAACTATTCCGGCCTTTGTTTTACACAGCGGATGCCCTTCTAGCTGCAACCCAGTACTGGGAAACACCCATACACTCATTCACACACACTCCTATACTACAGCCAATTTAGTTTATCCAATTCACCTATAGTGCATGTCTTTGGACTGTGGGGAAAACCGGACCACCCGGAGGAATCCCACGCCAACACAGGGAGAACATGCAAACTCCACACAGAAACGCCAACTGGCCCAGTCAGGACTCGAACCAGTGACCTTCTTGCTGTGAGGCAACAGTGCTAACTACTGAGCCACCGTGCCGCCAAAATAAAAAATAATGACATATAATAATTACACTATAATGTTAACAGTTGTGACAGGGCAGGATCAAACCACATTTTTTTTCTGGTTTATCATATACATGAGTATATATGATATACAGAGATGGCCAAACTAGGGTCCACGGGCCAAAGTTGGCCTATGGTAACATTTGATTTGGCCCGCCATCCCATTTGAGAAGAGAAGGAGAAGGTTGGGGCGAATGCCTTTAACGGACATCATCATCATTAATTTAACACAACCTTTTGTTTGTTTCTTTCGTTCATTGTTAAGCTACAAAAATGGCAAACTGAAATTAAATGTTTGAATTAAATGTTGTGCATAAATCAGATTTTTAAAAATGTAAATACTGTCACTTAAAGATAGAGGACAATGCACAAGACATCGACGAGCAAATCAATAAAAAGTTCCTTATAGAATGTAAAAAAATATATAGATTTAATTATCAATACGATTAAAGCTTCTTCTTGGCCCTCCATGCCTGCATGAGCTCACTGTGTACCTCCGGGAAGAAGGGGATGGGGGGCTTGGAAGGCTTCACCTTCTTCTTGGCCCCCACGTAACACCCACTATATGTTTTGTTTAAATTATATACATATTCATTCATTCATTCATTTTCTTTTCTTTTCTTTTTAAAATTGAAACTACACTTTTTAACCTAATGGTTAGGTTTGTCCATTTTTGACCCAAACTTGAGTTAAAACAACCCAGAATATTTTAGTGTGTACACTGTAACAAAACAAATCTGTAAAATTTACAATAAATAATTCATTCATTCATTTTCTTTTCGGCTTAGTCCCTTTATTAATCTGGGGTCGCCACAGTGGAATGAACCGCCAACTTATCCAGCATATGTTTTACGCAGCGGATGCCCTTCCAGCAGCAACCCATCACTGGGAAACATCCATACACACTCACTCATTCACACACACTCATACACTACGGCCAATTTAGCTTTCCCAATTCACCTATACCGCATGTCTTTGGACTGTGGGGGAAACCGGAGCACCCGAAGGAAACCCATGCGAACACGGGAAGAACATGCAAACTCCACACAAAAACCCCAACTGACCCAGCCGAGGCTCGAACCAGCGACCTTCTTGCTGTGAGGCAACAGTGCTAACTACTGAGCCACCGTGCCGCCAAAATAAAAAATAATGACATATAATAATTACACTATAATGTTAACAGTTAACAGACCTTCTTGCTGTGAGGCGATTGTGCTACCCACTGCGACAACGCGTCGCCATTATATACATATTTATTTATGTAATGTATCTAATAATGTGACTAATGGTGAAAAGGGTGGCTTTTAATTTGAAATACGAGGGTTCAAATTTTGACTAAATGATTTGATACAATGTAGTTTTGGTTATTGTCAAAAATATACCCACTCAACATAAGATGTAAGGTTGGGTTACAATTACATATTTACTTAAGTAATTAACAGATGCTTTTATCAAAGGCAGATTAAAAGACTGAACAATAAAAGTAATAGAAAAGCAATAGCAACAATTGGTCAGTTATCTGGCAAACATGAAAACTGCATCCCCTACAGAAAATACATTACAGTTAAAAAACAAAACAAAACACAGTCATGGGGTTTCTAAGATTTCAGATTGATCCAGAGTGAATACAAATTCAATACAAACATTTAGACATCACTTCTATACTATATAACTGCAGGTTAACTATTCATTCATTCATTCATTCATTTTCATTTCGGCTTAGTCCCTTTATTAATCTGGGGTCGCCACAGCGGAATGAACCACCAACTTATCCAGCATATGTTTTACACAGCGGATGCCCTTCCAGCTGCAACCCATCACTGGGAAACATCCATACACATTCATTCACACAAATACACTATGGACAATTTAGCTTACCCAATTCACCTATACCGCATGTCTTTGGACTTTTGGGGGAAACCGGAGCACCCGGAGAAAACCCACGCCAACACGGGGAGAACATTCAAACTCCACACAGAAATGCCAACTGACCCAGCCGAGGCTCGAACCAGCGACCTTCTTGCTGTGAGGCGATCGTGCTATCCACTACGCCACCGTGAGGCCCAGGTTAACTATGTTTATATATAATAACTTTACCTATTAAAAGCTATTAATTAGTTAAAGTTATGGTAACTAATAACCTTAACTTTTCTGAATTTGACTGTAATGCATTAATGTGCATCTTTTTGAAACAATAATTATTGTGAAAAGCGCTTAACAAATAAACTTAAATTGAGTTAAAGTCATCTACATTCATTGCCATTCTCATCCTACCCTAATACAAACAGACAAAAGTTGAAGAAATCAACAACGATGGCTGCTTGTTGAACTATTCCCTGATGGCGTGAGATATTTAATGCTGATTATGTTCTCCGTAAAGCACCAAATAAAAGAGGCATTTCTGAAAGCCACCGGTGTCTCCAACCCAGACTCAATAACCCGGTGGCCTTCTTTGCTTACAGTGAGGTTAACCACTAACCTTGCATGAGAGGATGTTGGCAGCGCTACTTTCTTTAACTTTGCACTTTTGCTCCGAAGGGAAGAAATCGAGGCACAAAGAAGACATTCGGGTTGCTAATCAGCTTTGGGAATCCATTCCTTGAACACAGCCAAAACGTTGGATGAGAATGAATGTTTTAACCGCGCCAAGCAATTCATAGATGTTTTCTTTAGTGGCTGTATGTGATGATGGACAAAAAGTCTTGACGTTTGTCTGTGGAGCTGAGCATTTTGTTGGTTTATTCTTGTGTTCCATAAGATTGTGGCTTATGTTGGCACACTAGAAAGAAGCGAAAATCATGTCAGCTACAGAAAGATATCTGTCTTTGAAGCTATTATACAGAAGTTTGGCCTGAAATGTGGCTTCTGACCTCCCAAGTGTAGTTATGCTGAAAAATAAGTTTAATGTACCTTTCTGTGGGCAAGCTATGTAGTTCGAAAGAGTGGGGTAAAAATGTGTGGTAAAATCACTTGTGCCTATAACCCTGTGGATTATTGCTGCAGTAGAAATAAAGGCTGTAGTACTCAATACATACAGTGCTCAACATAACTGAATACACCTGCATATTTTGATCCATTTCTCAGAGAATATACGTCATATATTTATTAAAATAATATTTTAGTCACCGAACATCTTTAGAAATAGGAAGATAATACATTTAAACTCATGCCAAATATTAGGAAAACAAATTAACTACAAAATTTCAACAAAATTTGTTTCATTTTTTTTTTTTTTTTGCTCTTTTACATTTTTTTTATTTAATATTTTTCCCTAACATATACATTTGGGTGCGCTAATTTTCTATTATCATAAGTTTTTTTGTTAGATTAGCTCCAGATTTGGCTTCAGTACTGACTAATCTAATGTATATGCACAAATATAATATTGTACAGCTTCCTATGGAAAATATTTAAATGAGAGATTTGTGAGGGGTGCACTCATATAAGTTGAGCACTGTTGCATATGATCATTTGTAAATGATGTTACGATGGTTTCAAGTAATAATCATATTGAACATGACATTTTTTTTAAAAGAACAATCTGGTCAAATTTTACTCAGTGTCATGTCATACAATTTATGATTTTCTTTATTTTCAATACAGGTATAAGTTGGGTCTGAAACACTTAGGATTTGTCCACTTTTAACCAACATTTGTAGTATATATCATCACGTTCAAATGCTTAAAAAGTCTTAATATTTCTTTATTAATATTATAAGATTATATAATATATACAATGTTATATATTATATAATTATTAATTCATTCATTTTCTTTTGGCCTTAGTCCCTTTATTAATCTGGGGTCGCCACAGCAGAATGAACCGGCAACTTATCCAGCATATGTTTTACGCAGCGGATGCCCTTCCAGCTGCAACCCATTACTGAGAGACATCCATACACACTCATTCACACACATACACTACGGAGAATTTAGCTAACCCAATTCACCTATAGCGCATCTTTGGACTTGTGGGGGAAACCGGAGCACCCGGAGGAAACCCACGGCAACATGGGGAGAACATGCAAACTCCACACAGAAATGCCAACTGACCCAGCCGAGGCTCTGTCATTATATAGCGTCGCCTATTATATAATTGTATAATATAATATAATAATGAATTATTATAATTTTATGTAATTAAATATAATATTAATATTATATTTAAAGTTTTCTTAATGAAAGTATTACATTGTCTAAAATTTAGATTTGATTTGTAAATTTCCCGGCATTTAAGATTAGAATAAAAAGGCCTCTACAAAAGGTGACTACATTTGACAAAACATTTAAGTTTTTTAAATATATTTTTTAGCTTTGATATAATACTTTCAGCAAATGACAGTTTTATTGGCAATGTAATTGTTCATCAAATTCACTCTTCCTCATTTACTTCCTCTTGGGATTTCTGTTTTATCGGGGGCGCCACATCGGCATAAAACACTATCATTAAATTAATTTTAAATTAATTGTCATTTATTATTTGTGTTTTTAAAAATGTTGTTGATGCTTCTAATTTTCTACATAAAATATTTATAATTACGGATATATACATGTATTCTGGAATATTGTGAATGAATGAATATAAATAAATAAATAAATAAATAAATAAATAATATAAATGTATTTATATAATGTTAATTTACATCACAGGTTTGGTCTTAAATGTTATATAAGGTGATAATAAAAAGTCTTAGATTTATTCTGTTTTGTTATATTTGAACGACTAAAAGAGAAATATTCGAACAACTGATGTAAATGGAAATGTGTCTCCCTTGCCTGCTTGTGATCAAACTCAAACCACATCTTAACACCAGGCAGATTAGTAGCGAGTGGACTGAACTTCTTCATTATTAATGAACTTTGTGCAGTTATTGAACTAAACTAAATGAACATAATCAACTTCAGTTATAGAGCTCCTTTAGGTAACACTTTACAATAAGGTTGTATTAGTTAGCATTAGATAATGTATTTACTAACATGAACAAACAATGAGCGATACATTTATTACAGTATTTGTTCATGTTATTTAACGTTTGTTCATAAAAATACAGTTGTTCATGTTAATACACAGTGCATTAACTAATGTCAACAAGAATGAATTAGAATTTTAATAATGCATTAGTAAATGTTGAACTATGGTTAATAAATGCTGTATTGTATAAAGTATTGTTCATACTTAGTTCATGTTAGTAAATAAACTAACTAATGAATCCTTATTGTAAAGTGTGATCCTTTACTGCATTATTTAAATTGGTCTGGTATTTAATAACATTTTCATGACTGATTTTCCTGTTTATTACCCCGAATCTGCATTAAAAATATCTGTATTGTATAAAGCGCTATATAAATATAAAGTCCACTTGATTTGACATAACAAATTTAAACACACTGTAAAAAATACTGGACTCCACACAATCCTTTCCTCTCGTCTCAACGCAAATCGATTAAGTTACCTTAATGGTTTTTACAATTTTAAGTTGATTGAACATAAAACAACTGTTTTCCCTAAAAAACCTCAAGAACTGTACTGTTTCAGCTCATTTTAAATAAATAGTTTAGCAATATTAATTTGAGTGATGATTTTGTGATTACTTGAAATGCACACACTCCTGCAAGTTGTGTATAGCAGTGGAGAGGTCAGAATGGACTTTCAGTGTTTTCCAGTGTCTTGTGCAATAAGTATCAAACGGTGAGAAAACAAACTGTAGGCGTCCAGGAGCATGAGGATGAGACCACCCTTGTCATCGGCCAAAACATCACGTGTTTTAAGCGGCTCTGAGTTAAATGGTCAAAAATCTGTTCGTCATTTTTGAGAAGGTTATGGGTGTTTATGAAAAGTTTCCCTGAGGCCTTTCCACAGTCTCATAAATCCATTAGATCCTGTTTGGGGTTTGTTTCTTGGCCAATAACAGAAAAAAATGTAGTAATTCTGTTTTCTCTTTGAATGCAGTTAACAAGTTCACATTGTGTCTTCAGGGCTTTATCCACTGCCTAGTCCTAGCGGTAAAGCAGGGCTGATTCAGCCGGTGCCTGTGGTTTGAGCAATTTTCAGTCAATCTGCTCAGAAAAAAAAACCTCCCCTGTAATTCATTGGATATAAATAAACACGTTACATTTGTCTGGATTACAGCAGACATACGTTTTAAAAGCTTGGCCCAAAAACTCCATGCCTGCATCTCCCAATGTAGGTCATGATCTTGTTCCAGAGAAATCGGAGATGAAAATCTATTGACTGCTGCATTTTGTGGTTGTGATGTCTTTTAACGGCATCCAAATTTGCTGATATACACGTCTCTGTGTTTTAAGCTTTAATTTAAATCATGTGTTGTTGGCGAACATCTCAAACCGAACTACACTGTTAGACCTTGCTGCAATTGTACAGCCGGTAAAATACCGGCTGTTGTAGTTGACGTCAAAAAGGATTTATTTATTTATTTAAGGATTATTTATTAACTTCTTGTATCGCAAAATGTATTTCAAATAGATTGATGAATGAAAATGACTTTTAAACTGTTTAAAATGGATACAATAACAATAAATAATTAAAATACTGTTCTACAAATCTCGTCAATTGTTTGGAAATTATTCAATTCAATAGTAAATAAAAATAAAGGTTTTGTACCGCCAGTGTAAAATGTAAACCCGTACTGTAAATACTGTAATATTAAAGTGCAGCAAAGGGCATTTTACCGTAAAAAGAAGTTGCGGTAAGACTATTTTACTGTAAAATGAAATTGCGGTAGGGCCCTGCTACTGTAATACACATTTACAGGTAAGCTACTGTAAAGAGGGCAGTTGTGGTAAATTGCAAAATACAGTAAAATGTCTAACAGTAAGTGCGTTTACATGGACACCAATAAGTGATTTTTTTATGAATTTAATTCGATTAAGGTCATAATCGAACTAAACAGATATTGGATTAAGACACATGGAGTATGCCGATTTTAGTCGCTTTATTGAAGTGCAGTACAGACATGTAAACACCTTAATCAAACTATTACCGTCATGTAGGATTTTTGCCGCAATTTGCGATTGGATAGTCTATACACACACGGCTGTTTGACAGTATTCTCTGCACCTACCGAGTCAGTGAAGGACCACAGACGCCTGCATCACGAAATGCAGAGAGTTTTTTCACATACAGCGTGCGGTATCAAATTCCATTAAAACAACACTCTTCAGTTCTCGCATCCAATATCTCCTTTGTCACGGAGGCATGCATGAAATGTTCCTGAATGAAAGTGAAAGTGCCAATACTGCAGTTAAAGTCGACAAACTAAAAATGAAACACCCCAAATTACATGAAACTCCGGAGGAAATGTGGGTAGCGTGGTGATGCATTGACGTTAATTGAATTATGTGCTATAACATGTAAAATGGGATCATGAAAGGAACATTCAAGAAGCAACTCATGTAAACACCTTGATCATATTATTGTCCTATTCAGATTAAGGCAAATAATTCGATTACTGATGTTCGTGTAAACGTAGTCAGTGTAGTGTGTCACTTTTTTCACATTCAACAGCAAAAAGCTGACAGCAAATTTAGTATGAGCATTTTGATTGGTTTGTTTTCAGTATTAATATTACAAAAGTTACTCAGGGAAGAATAGCGAATGATTTTTGTGTCTTTAGGCCTGTTGTAATAGTAAACATATCGACTTATCGCGCAATACATAGACACGGCCTGAATAATATTTGGTGATGTAATATATATCCATCATGTTTGCATATATGTCACCGATCTTTTAGGGACATTAAAGACTTATTTTACATTTAAAATGGGGCATAATAGGTCTCCTATAAGCTACATTTCACATCCTCATGCATGCAAATTGTTTAAAATGACTTGATGACAGGTGGCATGGTGGCTCAGTGGTTAGCACTGTTGCCTCACAGCAAGAAGGTCACTGGTTCAAGTCCCGCCAGGGCCAGTTGGCATTTCTGTGTAAAATTTGCATGTTCTCCCCATGTTCATGTGGGTTTCCTCCGGGTGGGGTGCTCCGGTTTCCCCCACAGTCCAAAGACATGCACTGTAGGTGAATTGGATGAACTAAATTGGCCATAGTAGATGAATGTGTGTGTTTGTGATTGAGAGTGTATGGGTGTTTCCCAGTACTGGGTTGTGGCTGGAAGGGCATCCGCTGTGTCAATCTTATGCTGGAATAAGTGGCGGTTCATTCAGCTGATAAATAAGGGACTAAGCCGAAGAAAAATTAATGAATGGATGTCTTTTTTCAAATTCATTCATTCATTTTCATTTCGGCTTAGTCCCTTTATTAATCTGGGGTCGCCACAGCGGAATGAACAACCAACTTATCCAGCATGTTTTACGCAGCGGATGCCCTTCCAGCTGCAACCCATCACTGGGAAACATCCATACACACCCATTCACACTCATACACTACGGACAATTTAGCTTACCCAATTCACCTATACTGCATGTCTTTGGACTTGTGGGGGAAACCGGAGCACCCGGAGGAAACCCACGCCAACACGGGGAGAACATACAAACTCCACACAGAAATGCCAACTGACCCAGCCGAGGCTCGAACCAGCGACCTTCTTGCTGTGAGGAGAACGTGCTACCCACTGCGCCACCGTAAGGGCCTTTTTTCAAATATTTTTTAAAATGATGTTTAACAGAGCAAAGAATTTTTCACAGTATTTCCTATAATATTTTTTTCTTCTGGAGAAAGTCTTATTTGTTTTATTTTGGCTTTTTATTTATTTATTTTAAACCATTTTAAGGTCAATATTATTAGCAATTTATTTTTTGATTGTTTACAGAACAGACCATCATTATACAATATTGCTTAATTACCCTAACTTGCCTAATTTACCTAATTAAGCCTTTAAATGTCACTTTAAGCTGAGTATCTTGAAAAATACCTAGTAAAATATTATGTACTCATGGCAAAGATAAAAGAAATAAGTTATGATAAATTATAATCTTCTTTCAGAGGGAAAAATTTATATACAGGGGGGCTAATAATTCTGACTTCAACTGTAAATTATGAGGATACACTTCACTTAAAGCATCTAAATGTAGTATTCTGCTTCATAAACTTTATTACCATCCCGCATAAACTTTTCAGAAAGCAGTAACACATTTGATTTTTTTACAGAGGCGACTTGCAGCAAATGGACAGAAAAATGACCCGCGCCCTGCCTAAATTGCACAGGCATTTTTTCCAGCGCAGGCCATGTGGAAGAATGTGTTGATATGAATTGCTGATTTTGTTAATACGCCAGCATAAGTGATTCCTGATGTTACGCTTTTTTCTAAAATGTCCCATTCTTCTCCGCAGCTGCCACAGAGGGGCGAGTCAATGGAGGTGAGGACTTTTTTCAAAAGGTAAGGAAAACCACATTGCTTTTGCACACACACACACACACACACACACGCAGAGGGATAAAATAGGTTAGCGTCATGTTGCATGTGCAATTATTTCTGTCGAAGGACAAACTGCAATTAGCGCTGCACGATACCAGCTTTGTGGTATTTAAACTTTATAATACTACCATGGTGGTTATAGGATAAATATGGTACTGCCATAAGTCATAGTTGTATGCACAGTGCATATTTCAAAGATGAATTTACGTATTGAGTAACATGTTGAGCTCAGTTGATTTGTGTAACTGGAAATATTACAGCTTTGAGAAAATGACAGATTTTGTTTTAAAGTTAAAAGATGCTTAGTATTGGGAATGTATTCTCAAGTCGTTCTAAGTCCTACTCTTTTATTTAAATGTGATTATTAAACGCGTGTCAAAATTGAAGTGACTTCATTTATGTGCTCAATGAAGCACCAAAGTTTTTGGTGAGGAACAACTCAAAAATGGCCGAAAAACAGTATTAAACTGTCTGGTCAAACTGGGGTGAATCTTAAGTAAAAGAAAAAAGAAGAGAAAACATTAAAAGTAGTGCTGGGCGAGAATTAATCTCGATTAATCACATCCAAAATAAAAGTTTTGACATAATATATGTGTGTGTACTGTGTATATTCATTATGTATATATAAATACACACATGCATGTAGGGATGCAACGATTATAGATTTTGGTTGTACGATTATAGTCTGAGGAATAATCACGGTTATCACGATTATTTCAATTTCAATACACTACTAGTTTAGAAAAATCACATGAAATCTCCTTATAATTTAAAGTGTTATTTATGGCTGCTCAGTGACCAAATAATACAGCACAAAATAATAATAAAAAACAATTAATAGTCCATTTCTCTTTGGACTTAAAAATAAGTGAAAAAAAAAGTTATGGACATTTAAACATAAGTAATAATTTTACACTGAAAATAAATGACAGAACAATAAATAAATAAATAAATAAATAAATAAATAAATAAATAAATAAACAAATAAATAAATAAATAAATAAAATAATTAATTAATTAATTCATAAATAAAATAAATTAATAAATTAATAAATAAAAAACAAATAAGAATATATACATTGTATTTATTTTATTTATCCATTTGTCTTATGTACGTCTAATGTAAGTATTTAATCATGTGAATGTAAGTATTTCCCTTTTAAAGAGAACAAATGTAGTCAAAGGCTGCTGAACCTCTGTCTGAAAAGCACTTTTGGTCAACTATATTACAAAATCATTTATTTTCATTTTGTAGAAATGAGTAGAGTAGAAATGTGTTTATTCCATGCAATGTATGAAGCTGATCGGTCAGTTCTTGTCATGTGACTCGCGGTGCCCAAATAACAAACGTGCACGTGCAAAAGACGCAATATGTGAACGGCTCTTCGTTAATAGCCTCAGCCATCATTAATCCAGTGTGCGTGGGTATTAGTCTCAGTGTGCAAGCTCGGAACAGTTGGCATAACTTTGTTTAAATGCAGCAGTTTCGTTCCATGCAGAAATGAGGTGTTGAGAAGCCTTTACGTTTAAATAACCGTGACATAGTGAAATCGGTTAATCGTTGCATCCCTGCATGCATATATTTGAGAAAATCTTTATTGATATTTTGATATAAAATATATATGTATATGCTACAGGTCCTCTGAATTTAAATATCTGTTACAAAGTTGTTTTGTAAAGTTTTGTTTCTATGTATGTGTATCACATATGCATAATGAATATATATGATACACATATATTATGTCAAACAACTTTTATTCTGCACGTGATCAATCGTGATTAATCTTTGCCCTGCACTAATTAAAATTATTATTGAAGAATTATGTGGCACTAAAGACAGAGTAATTTGTCATTAACTTCACAATATTACTGTCTGTTTACAGAACTATGGATTAAAATACATGTCTGCTAAAAATGCAATTCCGGTTTTGGCATCTAATGAATACATTATATATAAATATACATTCAAATACGTGTAAAAATGATTATTACTCTGCATTTACTGCAGTAATATTGTTACTGCATTTTGATCA
>CAIGQW010032556.1:1131-13205 GCA_903798125.1 Danio choprae
ATATATATATTAACAAATCGGCTACAGTCTTAACAGGAAAGAAAATACTATCACTGTCACCTCATCACTTCAAAATAAATTACACAAAATAAAAGTCCAATACTCAACGATCAGTCTGGTATATATAATAACCAATAGTGAGTATACTTAACTGCATGGCCCTTTCACACATCTAATGAAATTGCAGTAAGAAGAATCTCAATTATGTGGCAGCTCTACATGTTGTTTGTTGTAATTCTGTGTTATCTTGGAGTCCGTCTTGTCTTGCTATGTGTCTGGGTGCTGCACGGTGTCCTGGCTGTTTTTCACGTGTTGCAGGTAGAAGCTGTAGATCTCTCCTGTCGGAATACCATGATCTGCGCCAGGTTTTCAGCAAGTCCCGGGCCACATCCTTACCTCCCTACCGACCATATGATTGTGCCATTGAGCTCCTCCCAGGCTCTTGGACAGGTACATTCAGGTACATGGACAGGTACATTCCAGAGTCTTTAAAACCCGACCTCATTTGCTCCTCTTCCTCCCCGGCTGGGGCTGGGTTCTTCTTTGTTAAAAAGAAGGATGGCTCTCTGCATCCTTGTATTGACCACAGAGGTATCAATGACATCACTGTTAAGAACAGTTACCCTCTGCCTTTGATGTCTTCTGCCTTTGAGTTGTTGCAGGGAGCCAAGGTCTTTACTAAACTGGACCTCCATAATGTCTATCACTTGGTCCAGATACATGAGGAGGATGAGTGGAAGACAGCTATTAACACACCCACGGGACACTTTGACACACCCTGGTCAACGACATGCTGAGGGACATGATAAATAGATTTGTCTTTGTGTATCTTGATGATATCCTCATATTTTCCCCTTCCAAACAGGTACACACTCAGCATGTCTGAGAGGTGCTACAGTGGCTGCTGGAGAACCAGCATTATGTCAAGGCGGAAAAGTACATTCCACACAAAGTCTGTTTCATTCCTGGGGCACATAGTCTTGACGGAGGGCATCAGGGCTGATCCTGCTAAGGTAAAGGCCGTGGCCAACTCTAGGAAGGCTCAGCAGTGGTTCCTGGGGTTTGCCAACTTCTATAGGTGATTCATCCAGATCTTTAGCTCTGTTGCTGCACTCTTAATGGCTCTCACCTCTCTTAAAGTGCTGTTCACATAGAATAGTCGGGCTCAGGAGGCCTTTGATGTTATTAAGTCCTGTTTCATTACTGCTCCTGTCCTCTCTCTTCCAGATCCAGAACGGCAGTTTATTGTTGAGGTGGATGCCTTGGAGGTGAGGGTAGGTGCGGTCCTGTCTCAGTGCTCCTCTAGGGATGGGAAGGTGCATCCTTGTGCCTTCTTCGCTTACCGTCTGAGTCCAGCCGAACGAAACTATGATGTAGGAGGGAGCGGCACACCCATTCTTGGTCTGGACAGATCACAAAAATTTTGAATATATCCATTCAGCCAAAAGGTTAAGTTCTCGTCAGGCTCGCTGGGCACTCTTCTTTGGCCAATTTAACTTTTCTTTCTTGTTTCAATCTGGTTCCAAGAACATCAAACTCGTTGCATTCTCCCGGCTGTTTGACATGCCCGGAGAGGATGCTATTCCAGAAGCCATCCTTCCTAGGGGGGTGGTGGCAGGGTCTCCTGAGACGTTGAATGGTGGGTGAGGGAGGTCGGGTGAGTAGGGGAAACACCGGAGAGCTGTCTAGGGGGTCACTTATTTTTGCCAGTTAGGTTAAGACTAGAAGTCCTTCAGTGGGGTCATGAGTCCAGAGTAGCCTGTCACCCAGGAGTCCGGAGGTCGCTGGCTACTATTCAACAGCGATTTTGGTGGCAGTCTATGGCCCATGACACCCAGCAGTTTGTGTTGCTTGTGCAGTATGTGCCCAGAATAAAAGTTGTAATCAGTGTTAATAAATGTTTTTTTTCACGTGGGTTTCCTCCGGGTGCTCCGGCTTCCCCCACAGTCCAAAGACATGCGCTATAAGCAAATTGAATAAACTAAGTTGGCTGTAGTGTACAAGTGTGTGTGTATGGGTGCAAGATACCCATGCTGTTAGTTCAGCATGGGTGAAGGATTAATAGATGGACCCTTACAAATGGTGACCCTGACGTGATCTCCCATACAGTTTCAGACGAGTGATGTCTTTCAGCACAAAATTCCAAAGAAATGCTCCGAAAAAAGAGGTTCGAGTTTCTCTTTACATTGATTACATTGCCTTTTAAAAGTGTTGAGGGAAAGATAAATGCATCCCATATAGACACATTTTGTAGAATGAGTCGGAATACTCAAAAATGACAGACCAGAGACCGTAGAAATCTGGTTGGGCTTAAGAATTAGACAAGGCCACACTGTTTGTCAGGGACATAATAGCAGCAGAGTGGGAGAAGAATGAAAACTCTAAACCCAAAATTAGGATCTCTTTATGAGATGAAATTTTAAAGTGGAATAACATCTTCCAAATTTTATCCTGGTACTTAACAGAGCGGCCAATGAAAATCTAAATTCTGAATATAACTGTTTCCACTAAGGATTGTTTATTGCAAATGTTGCAATAACTTTGCAACATTGCAAACAAGCAGTATTTATATTTAAAAAATATTGAAATTGGTAATTAGATTTATTGGAAATTCTTATTGTAATCTTTGTATTAAATGTGTAAAGTGAAGTTGGGCATATACAGTGCAATAAAATAAAAAAAATTAAATACAATTTCAAAATAAAGCTCCTATTAGATTAAAATTAAACCTCAGGTCCTTAAGCTTTTACGTCCAAACAGAAAACTTTGACTTGGTGTTTTCTTTAGAGTTTGAATTGTTAAAGAAGCATTTTGATACCTTCACCAAAAGAATGCCCTTGGGTTTTCTTTTCAGTGTTTGTAAAAATTGTAAAGTAACATTTCTAGTGACAAATACTGCTACCAGGCAGTAGGTCACATGACTGTAAATGAAAGGAGTGATATTTGAATCCAAAATCTGATTTTACGATTACTGTAATGTCACAGAAGCTTTTAACAAAGCCTGTGAATTATTTTCATTAAAGATTAATCTTTAATATTTCCAATTTTATAAATGAAATGTAATGAAACTTTTCCAAAAGACACTCTTATGAGTTTCAAAACTCTAAGGCAGATAAAAACATGATCAGTGTTACTTTAAAGACAGAAGAAACTGATTATTAATTACATCACTACAGTTGTAGTTAATTTATGTTTCTAATGGCTTTGCCTGAAAAGGAACTCAGTTACTCAATAAGTAATTTAATTAATTGACTAAAGAATAAAATTGATTTTAAATTGCAATGATTATTTACTTTGTAACTAATTACACCCAACACTGGACATGATAAGATCATAAATCTAGAAGATGTGTATTTTGCATTTGCATGTGTATTTTGCATTTGGTGTGCCAAACTTTCAAACATTCACATATTAAGAAAGATTTACAAAGAATGCTCACCTAATAACAACTAAGCTCAAAATAAGAAAAGTGTGACTAACTCACGAAATTCTTTAAACCGAGCTATGATTGACTTGGAGATGTGCTTGCAATTCACTAAATATCCAGGCAATAAAGTTTACGACTGGTTTCTAGTTTGACTCTATCCTGTGCGCATAGTGAACATGTAAAAACAAATGCAGCCCAGGGCCAAATCAAAAGGTGACATAACAAAAGATCAATAAGATGATAACCAATCATTCTAGACAAATTACTAAACATCCCCTCCAAAGACCAGTGATAAAATGATTTTAAAATTTATACTATCTTGAGGTAATATAATGTATATCATAAGAACATTATGATATTGTATATTATCACAGCCCATGGTGGCATCTAATCTCATGATGATTCAGCAAGATTTAAGAAGAAAAAAGAAAGTTGAATGGGTGTAAAATGGACAAAGCAGGTGTTAAAATGAGAGTAAATGCATGTAGCAAGAAAATGAGGATCTTTATTAATGTTAAAACATTAAAAAGAAGTCAGTAGGTAGTTAAAGATGGAAAATAGAAAGTAGTTAAGAGAGAAAACTGAAAGGAAAAATAATCAAATTAACAAGAAAGAATTTCTTTATCTTCTAATTATGCAAGAATCTTTAATGAGAGAAAATTATATGCCCAAAATTTGTAAACTAGATTGATCAACCTGATTGGATTGAAAATACTCTCTGTAATCATCAACCCGATACTAATGGCTTTATTAGTTAAATATCCAAAGTTATTAGGCTGATTGCATTTTCATATTTGTAATTGTGTTAGACACTTTTTAATTTTCATAAAAACATTAGTTGTTGTGTTACTAAAAAGTACACCTAGGCTAATTTAGTTCCTCCTTAAAGCACATGATTGTCTTACTGTAAGTGAGAAACACTTAGGTTTGTGGCTGTAGATGTTCTCTGCATTCTAGGCCTGATATCATGTGAAAAATAGAACTAACTGTATGCTAAAATTAATTAATTAATTTTAAGGTACATGTTTTTATGGTGAATGAGTTTGTCTCCTAAAAGTGGAAGAGTGTGCTCTTCTCAATATAGCTGCAGTTTAAACCACAAACAGGTGTCCAGCATTAGCCATGAGGCTACAGTGTATTTCATAATTGCATTAACAAAGAAAATGTTTTCTTTACAGGAGTCTATTGGTCTGAACTTTGCATAGTTTACTTATAAAAGTAATTCTAAACTAAATGATCCCTCTCTGGTTACAACCACCTAGTATTAAATTTAATCAGAAGATTAACTTAATTGGGCATGTAATTAAAAGTTGTGTGCAATATTAACACCGGCAGAGTTCTATATAAAGTACAGAGATGTAAATGGTAAAATTTTTGATCAGTATTTCAAAATTTTCATTGCTAAATAAAAAGCACAGCATCCAAATTGATGAACTGATGCTTTAAATGCAGATCTGACCAGTGTAAACAGAAATGACCCCAGCATATCTGGGTGTTAAAAAACTCACATTATGGCAGACTGAAAGTTCAAATGCAAAAGAAATTTTAAATGACATGCTCAAATTTGACCATCAATGCTCAGTTTATCTGAACCTTTTGCTTTGCAAAAACATGATCATGATAATGAGATGTCTTTGTAAACCAACACAAATTCGAATGGCATTTAATTTGATGCCAATTGTAAAATCTGTCTGGCTAAGACCATAAATGGAAAATTAAGGTAGTACCATCTATTTTAATATAATTTGTGTAAAGGCTCAGATAAAACAGTTTTTTATTTCAACATTCAGGTTGACTACTGCCTAAACCTGTCTGTATACAGACAGGACACACAGCTTGACATGAGATGGGTAATAAAGGTAATTAAAGAGGCCAATCACATCTCACAAATACACTACCACACATCTATCTACATGGCCTCCCAGTGTAGCACTGGATCTAAATTTTGCAACACATATTGTGATAAAAACCCCACCCATCTCGTGTACACAAACACACACAACACACATTCACTGCTGTAACCTCACAGTATTTTACCTGGTATGTGTCAACTATCCAGACTAAAAATGATTTACATCCTTCAAATCTATCATGCATTATTCAGCTCATACATATAGGACAACGTGGAAATATTATTTAAATATCAATTTTGGTAGGTGATGACATTTTTGACATTTTTGACATGACATTTTAGGTGATGACATTGCTTCTACAACCAACACCATTGTTCGCCAAAGCCATCCAAAGATTATGATCTTGTGGCCCCTTAGAGACTGCTCAGAATTGCTCCAAGGGACCAGGGGAGGAATCTGTAAGGATGGCTAAATCTCTCCATAATATTAAACCCTGAGAACTGTCATGGAACTCCACAGAAGACAAGACCACGAGAATGGTCAGTGTTGAGTCTCTGAGCTCTGCATCAAGGCTCATATACTGCAACGTACTTCTACACAGTCAGGTATTAATCTCTAACTCTTAAATGAATTGATGTTGTACAATCTGAATTGGCTTATTTTGTTTATTTTGTGGGGCCTCACGGTGGCGCAGTGGATAGCACGTTTGCCTCATAGCAAGAAGGTCGCTGGTTCGAGCCTCGGCTGGGTCAGTTGACGTTTCTGTGTGGAGTTTGCATGTTCTCCCTGTGTTGGCGTGGGTTTCCTCCGGGTGCTCCGGTTTCCCCCACAAGTCCAAAGACATGCGGTACAGGTGAATTGGGTAAGCTAAATTGTCCATAGTGTATGAGTGTGAATGGGTGTGTATGGATGTTTCCCAGAGATGGGTTGCAGCTGGAAGGGCATCCGCTGCGTAAAACATATGCTGGATAAGTTGGTGGTTCATTCCGTTGTGGCGACCCCAGATTAATAAAGGGACTAAGCCGAAATGAAAATGAATGAATGAATGAATGTTTATTTTGTGAATTGGAATGGAAAATCTTTGCCTGACAAATAAATGTAAAATTCTTGTTTAACTCTGATATCTCCTGAAATCACTTAAATCTAGTAGATTGTTTAGGCTGGAGTTTCCGCAAGCCTACGACCAGGATTAGTCATACATTCAGGCTCAATGGATGGAGCATAAGCACAGCATTAGAGACCTGTTGATTTCTGACAATCACTGACTTAGTATGATATAATCTAGTGGCTAAATCAAACTTTCTTTATGTATGAGCAAGCATGGGGCGGCCTAATATTACTTAAAGGAAATTAGTTTACAGTTATATCCTCTATCTAAGAGCCAGAACTGGCGAGGATGTGTCCGTGAGCAGATGTAACTGGCCAGCATACTGACTCTAAGCGACTTCGGGTAAACGACGAACCATTAACTGAAAATAAAGATTTATTAGATTAATCAATCAAAATTAGACCTAATCACAACCTATAAGGTGATCGGCTCGAATTAGATGAAAACCTAAATTTTAACTATCATGAATTGGAGTCAGATTAAATTCAGAGTTGGAAACAAATTAAAATTAATTTGAATAAATAAAAAGATTTCTTTTCACATGTGCTAAAAAGGCTTACACGCATTTAACCTTCACCCATGCTGTTAGTTCCGTCATAGGATTAATAGATGGACCCTTACAATCATTTGTGACCCAATCTGGCGAAACTTTAGTATCGCTGCTTTCCAAATATGGTGTTAAACGCTGTAAAAAAAAAACTGACAAAAAGGTTAGAAATTTACACAAACAGTTACAAACGTTGATCATTTATGGAAGCTCCGTTTCAAACTGACAGGCATGCGACTAGTCCAGCCATCCTCCTGTCAGACACAGCAGGGCTCTGTGTAAGCAAGCTAAGCAGATCACTTCAGAAAGATTTTATATTGTTTAGAGTAGTATAATGTATTTTGGATGAGAATCACTTGGATAATGAAAATGTTGAACAGCCTGTGATGTTGAGGAAGTTAATAAGGTCATGTGTAGTTGTAAAGCTAGTGTGTGGAAAATGTTAATGTTAGCATGGACCGAGATGAGGAGTTAGCCAAAACGTCGTTTGTCGTTTCCGGTAAAGGTTAAAAATTAATGATGGAGAGGCTTGTTTTCTGTAATTTGATGAAGATTTTATTCAGCTACGTCTGTCTATGGCCTCTCTCACCCAATACAATTTATTTTAATCCAATAGGTATCTCCGTTATGACAAAATGTGTTCACCCAGCACTCTGATCAACCTTTCTGATTTTAGTAAAACTTTGTAAAAGTTTATTCAAATATTTATTAAAATAAATACTTTAAAATAATTTGAGCTTTAGCCTGGTTTCATAGCATTTGTATATATGTACAAATTAAGCTGTAAAATAAATAGTTTATGCCTTTAAATGCAATGTATTTTAAAGGATATCAGCACACAAAAAAAAACGTTTCTCACAATTTTTTCAATTTTTTTTTAATTGGAAAAAGAAGGCAGACAACCATATTTCAAGTGGGCATATCTTCCAAACCATTTAACACCCCTGCCTAGAGAAATGGAATATGATATAATTTTAAAGCGGAGTTTCCTCTTTCCACTGATACCAAAATCTCAATTTTGAAATTTAGGTCACTTAGACACTTAGTCACTTAATTTTATTTAAGTGGTTATGGTTTATTACATTAAAATTGCAATATATAGGCCTATTTTTAATATTTTGTGTATTGTTAATAAATAGTGTACCAATATATAAATCATATCAACATTCTTGGAATAACTAATTTAACAGCATCTCTGGAGAGCAAAAGCACAAAAAGAAGAGGGAACCCAAGGTACAAATTGTGAGTCTGCATCATCTCATTGAGTGAGAGCAGACAATTCGCACTTGAGCAGCTTTTATTTGAGAGTGTGCAAGAAAATTTGAGCATGAGAAGCGTAAATTTGAGGGCGCGCAAGAAAATATGCACGTGAGCAGTATAAATTTGAGAGTGCACAAGAAGTTTTGTGCACGAACAAAGGGAAATTGGCACACGAGCAAAGACATTTGCAGGCTCGTATTACATGAATGCGCTCTCAGCTTGTAATACTGCTCTCAGGACAGTTGTAATTGAAATAACGCCATAGCTGCTTTCTTTACAGATTTAAACGCATTCATTCATTTTCATTTCGGCTTAGTCCCTTTATTAATCTGGGGTTGCCACAGCGGAATGAACCGCCAACTTATCCAGCATATGTTTTACGCAGCGGATGCCCTTCCAGCTGCAACCCATCTCTGGGAAACATCCATACACACCCATTCACACTCATGCACTACGGACAATTTAGCTTACCCAATTTACCTATACCGCATGTCTTTGGACTTGTGGGGGAAACCGGAGCACCCGGAGGAAACCCACGCCAACACAGGGAGAA
The DNA here is from genome assembly GCA_903798125.1 of Danio choprae. Taxonomy (NCBI): domain Eukaryota; kingdom Metazoa; phylum Chordata; class Actinopteri; order Cypriniformes; family Danionidae; genus Danio; species Danio choprae. The sequence continues at coordinate 9,880 of CAIGQW010032556.1, forward strand.
CATGCAAACTCCACACAGAAAGGCCAACTGACCCAGCCGAGGCTCGAACCAGCGATCAGCGACCTTCTTGCTGTGAGGCGAACGTGCTACCCACTGCGCCACTGTGAGGCCCAGATTTAAACGCAATGTTCAAAATAGTTAATCTTTTGCTGCTGTGTCTATTAATACTAAGTTTATGTCATTGTTATTACTTGGGATTATGGATAAGAATACAGTAATATGATGGTGTTTAACTACGTTGCTTTAAAGATGCATTGGGCTCACACATATACTCACACATGCACAGGTACTCTGGCTGCTTGTTGTTTCAACACTGTCTTAATACTTTCCTTTCTGTCTGTTGCTGAATGCAGTTGATCAATGGGTATTTAGACCAATTATCATCACACAAAAGAGGGGTTTTGGGAGCATCAGGCTGTCCATCACAGGGCCCCTAAATTGCTAGGGCCCTATGCATACTGTCACCCTTTTCCCCCATTAGTGACACCCTGCCTAGAGAAACAGAATTTTAAATGAGACAACAGTGGGGGTAGCTAGTTTTTTTCTACTGCGAGCTGATTGGATGTAGTAAAAGAGGCATTTAATTGAGAAAGATTGGGTAAAGGGTTTTGGGAGAGTTATTACAATATAACTGAAACCTCATCCTTACCAATTTTGTTTATTGTCATAGCGATGTCAAAATGTAGCCAATACCACAGACAGACATAATCTGAGAGTTTAACTGAAAACAAACATGGAGTGCATTTTCAGAGTTCAATTTTAGATTAGTACAAGGGAAAAATTGTTTTTCTTAATGACATGCACAGATGAATTGTTCACCACAAAACAAGCAATGAGAGCAAAAACAAAAAAAACCCAAAACAATATGGTTAGTTTCGATTCCATGTGTACTTTAAACAATGTGAAGAATTTTACAGTACAGAGTATGAAAATATTCAGTTTGGATAACCTCTTTAGTGAAAAAAAAGAAAGAAACTTTCTTTTCTTAAACTGCCACTCCAGTCCAGTAGGCGGCGGTAGTTTAGTTGTTTTTCCAGTTGCCTTAAGCTTAACTAGAAGAAGAAGAGTCCGTTGTGCTAGCTGCACGTTATTTTTGGAAAGAAGTAGTCTAACGTTGCCCGCCATAAAACACAAGCAATCCTTACACAAGCAGAACACACAATTCGTGTCGCAGTTCTCTTTGAAAGTTCGGTTTGTATTTACAGCCATGGCTGATGAAGAATTGGAAGCTATAAGACAGCAACGTATGGCCGAACTGCAGGCAAAACATGGGGTGAGAGAAACAGAAAGAAACGACCTAAACATAATTTGTATATTGAACAACACATTCCAGATCCTAATATAAACCATATCTGTGCTCATCATTAGTACTTGTTGTCAGCACCGCCAGATAGTGTATTTAAACCTTTTCAAGATTCGTTTTCGCTGTCAGTTCAGTCGTAAAGATTTATATTATGACCATAGTAACCTTATGTGAAAAACTTAAAGCAGTTTCTGCAATGTTAAGATTATTATTTTTGTGTCTTGTACATATACCTCTTTAGGACCGTTCCAGTGATCAGCAGGGACAACAGGAAGCCAAACAGAGGTACAACAAACAGTTTTATCAGTAATTCCAAAAGAATGTTTTCTATGTTGCTGCTGAAATTTAACTTAAAGCTGTGTATTTGGGGTGGGTGGTATAACTGAAATTCTATTTCTTAGTAAGACATTTATTTTTGACCGGCTGATACAAATAGTACAAATGGCAATATAAAATAATCAAACTTATTAATTAATTAAACACTGATCTGCATTTACACTATCAGCAATATTGTAACAATCCCACTGATTTCAATAGAGAGCTGGCACTTTCCAACATAAGCCACAGTGATTTTTAGCAACAGGATGAAGGCATGTGTAAAGACATGACAAGTTAAAAAATTTTGTGCGTTAATATTACTGTGGTTCATGCAACACTACAACAGCAGAATGTTATTTATTTTTTATCCTAAATAAACATAATCTGTGTGATCACACAACTAAAGATATATCTAAAGTGTATTCTACTGTAGCATTAGCATCTACGGGCAACTTGAAGTATAAAGACAAGTGACAGGCTGCCTGTGATTTAATGTACATTGCTGTTTGTAGAAATGTTGAATGGATCGTTTACTCTAAAAATTATAAGCTGTTGGTAATTTACTCACCATCAGGCTGTCCAAGATGTAGGTGATCTTTTTTTCTCAGTAGAACATTAAAGATTTTAAAGCTAGAACTGGTTCTGGGTGATTCATAAAATGCAAATCAACAGTTAGATACTTTGAGAGAAAAAAACAACTAAGTGCCATTTTAAACAATACAAAAAAAGCATCCTTAATCTCAATCATCTGGAGCAGTGTTTCTCAACCTTGTTCCTGGAGGACCACCAGCTCTGCACATTTTCCATGTCTCCTTAACCAAACACACCTGATTCAGATCATCAGCTCCTTAGCAGAGACTGAAAGACCTGTAATGCATGTGACAGACTACGAAGACATCCAAAACATGAGGTGTTGGTGGTCCTTCAGGAACGTGGTTGAGAAACACTAATCTAGAGCACTTGTTTCATGTTACATATAATGACAAATGTGCAATGTAGGTGCAAAATCACATGGGAGCACAAACTATGTGATTAAATGGATCGGACATTGTATTGTAACAATCTCTATGTAGACTGACAGTTAACAGATTCACAAAGTTTAAAATTCTGTTACTTTTTTTACTCTCTAAGAGATAGTAACTTTTGAATTATATAAAGATATGAATCACCAAGGACCATGCAAAAAAAATCTTTACCGTTTTACTGTAGCAAGAAGTCAAATAAGTCAAAGAAGACAAATTAAAACGTGGTTAATAGTGAAATCGGTTAATCGTTGCTTCCCTAATACATACATGCATACATACTTTCATCTCCTAATACAATTGTAGGGGAAACACTGAGCTTAGACAGTTTATCAGTACTGCCAGGTCCCTCCTCTCAGCAGCTGCAGAGAGCAACCGCTGGTCGAATATGAGTCAGAAAAAGATGAGCACATTTCTTGTCAAAGATCAAAGCTTATCACAGACACCCCTGCAAAAACTCTCTTCGTGGTGGGGTCTCAGCAGCACCAGCTGGAACGATTCCCGAGTACCACTGTAATCTGCGGGTGTCCATGCTTAGTATTTTCTGTTATATATAGGGTTGGGTGCCGAAACCCAGTACCATAATGGCACCGGTACTTGTGTAACCGTTATGCATTGGACGGAATCAGCATATGACTTTCAGTGTCAAATTTTGGTGCCACTGGTGCTTATATATATATATA
>CAIGQW010032556.1:18205-41744 GCA_903798125.1 Danio choprae
TATATATATATATGTATGTGTGTGTATATATATATATATATGTATGTATGTATGTATGTATGTATGTATGTATGTATGTATGTATGTGTATATATATGTATGTATGTATGTATGTATGTATGTATATATATATATATGTGTATATATATATATATATGTATGTATGTGATTGATTTTATATTTTTGTTTGTGTTTAACTCTTGTCTAAACATTGTTATAGCTGTGTTACTTTGACTTTCACAGAGAGACTGAGATGAGAAACTCTATATTGGCTCAAGTCTTAGATCAGTCTGCCCGTGCCAGATGTAAGTTCGTTTACAAACTTTACAAGCTGTTAGTTGTGTTATCATGCAAGCATTTCTATTTGACAGACATATTTCCTTTGCTTTACGTTTCTGTAATCTTTCCAGAGACTCTGTAAAAATCATGCTGTAAAATAAGTTTTGATGAACAGATGTTGGTGTGTGCTTTTAATCACATACAGGGGTTGGACAATGAAACTGAAACACTGGCCAATTTAGTGTTGGAGGTTTCATGGCTAAATTTGACCAGTCTGGTGGCCAATCTTCATTGATTGCACATTCCACCAGTAAGAGCAGAGTAATAGCACAGTTTTGCTTAAAATATTGCAGTGCACACAGAATTATGGATGACATATCAGAGTTCAAAAGAAAATAAAATGTTGGTGCGCATCTCGCTGGTGCGTCTGTGACCAAGACAGCAAGTTCTAGTGATGTATCAAGAGCCATTTTAGGTGTACCTTAGTGTCACATAGGGGAAATGCAATTCAGTTTATACTGTCAAATGCATTCAAATGATACTTTTAAGCATTACACTTATAACATATTTTTGAGGTAGTACACTTTATTGCTATATAAAAATCAATTTAAATATATTTTTAAAAAGTTTAATTCAATTAATACTTATGATAACTGTAAAAGTGTACTAACTCTGAACTATTTTTATAGCATTCAAATGATACTTTTAAGAAATACACTTATATAATTTTTGAAGTAGTATACTTTATTGCTATATACTAAAAATCTATTTAAATATCAGTGGTATTTAGTATACTTTAACAGTTGTACTTAAGTACTACTTAGGTAAAAGTATACTTTTAATTAGTATTTTTATAGTGTATACATTTTTGAACTTTATTTAGTACAAAAAACAAGATTGTACTTAAAATCTACTTAATTGTATTTCAGTATATTTTTAGTGTACTCAAGTACACTTTTTCACCTGGGGTCAATGGTGACAGGTTTGCAGCTTTTTTCAAAATATCATCTTTTGTGTTCAAAAGGTTAAAGGTTTGGAACCCCTTTGAGGGTAAGTTAATAGTAAATTATAATTTTTGAGTGACCTATCACTTTAATGCAATACTACTTGAGTTAGGGCTGAGTTAAATCTAAACACAATTTGGATTTTTTTCTAGCCAATTTTCAAAAACAAATGACAACATGACTGAAGTAATATAACTTAAAAACAATTTCATTATGGAACATTGTATTCTTAGTGGGCATGCCAAACATAAACAGGGCTCAAAATGAGCTATTTACTTGGTAGCACTGGTGCTCCCAACTTAAAAGATTTAAAAGCACCCCCCAAAACTGGATGCACACCACTAGTTCAGAATGTATATTAATGATTTGCTGTATTTGAAAACAACGCCAATCAGGACAACAACAAAAAAAAAAAAAAAACAGCAACATCATTCTAACTAATACTTGAATGTCCAATAATAAAAAATGATGATGATAATAAATTACATTTCTCTCCATCTTGCTGGCCTGAGTGTACTGCCACATATTAATAACATGAGATTTCTGCTACAATGAGTTCATCTGTTACATTAGGTAAAATAAAACTTAAAATAAAAGCGTTTTGCAGTATAAAACACTTTTTGGACTATTGTTTTTTTTAATCCTTGTCAATTTAATAATATTTCTACAGTAAAACATACAAAAGTAAGATTGTAAAGAATCTAATTCAAAGCTGAAAAGCAATCATCAGTAACTAAATGGAAAATTAATAATCATCTCAAGAAATAACAAGAGAAGCCTGGTTACCATTCTTTATAAGGTTTGGTTTCTGTTTGCTTCCATGGCAACAACTTAGCCACACATGCTTATGTTTGATGAAGAGAAGCCTGCAGTTCATGCACCATTGGCGTTGAATGCACTGTGAAAGAGTGAAAAATTTGAATTAATATGAAAAATTGCCCTGCCCTATGTTGATCACAAAGAAAACTATCTCATGTTGGAGCACACAAAAAATGGGCATCTAGCAGCTGGCACTACATTTTTTGCTTGGGTGTAATCTACATTTTTAGCAGTGTTTCTGAGACAATTCGAACTGCATCTTTAAGCGAGCATTTTCCCTGCTTTAGTTATCTATTTTTGATGTGAACTATATGCATCTGCAATGATCTTTATTTTGAAAATAAACAAAAGTATTACAGGTTTGGAAAAACTTGTATTTAAAACTAAAATCTGCAAATGCCTTTTAAAATCCTTTTTTTTCTTTTCCCCTTTTAGTGAGTAATTTGGCTCTTGTAAAGCCAGATAAAGCAAAAGCTGTGGAGAATTACTTGATACAGATGGCTCGGTTTGGACAACTTGGAGGAAAGGTAAGAAGGTAGATGAGAAAAGGAAAGGTTGTGAAGTGAGAAACACTTTGTCTAAAAATACTTGATCTCCCATACTTAGAATTTTGTGCTCTACATTTCACCCATTCAAGTGCACACACATGGCTGTGATTCAACAATTAACAATTAGGTCACGACTGAACTAAAGTAAAGCATCATACATCCACAATGTTGCGTTGGCCATGTGTTCAACAAAAGCATTTAAATGTTGAAAATCCCAGCACTTAACTGAAAATGCTTAATTGTGGGCACTTGAGTGCACTTCTGTCGAATATCAACAGGAGTATTAGTAATAATTTCTCTGATTATTTATTACTAAAAAGCAATCATTTTTCCTCCTTTTTCTTTTTTTTTTTTTTTTAGTTTTCCAAAAGAGTTGTTCAACTGCTCATTTTGGGGGTGCTAATGGAGGATATGACACTTTAGTGAGAGTGCTAAAAATAAATGTATTGCTTCAGCTCTCAAAACATGTTTTTTTTTCTCCAGTGCCTATTGTATTGAATTTCTCATAATATAAAAATTATAATTTTATTTATATTTAAAAACAACATTATATTTTTACACATATAACCTATATTTATCCTTCCATAAAGTCCTGACAATTCATACCTATTTCCAAGTAAGCTTTTTTTTTTTTTTTTTTTTTTTAATAGTAGCTGCTCTCCATAAGCATATTGGACCTATAGGACAATTAATCTGTTCCTGAGATTAACGGCACATAAAATTCAAAAGAGCCCACTGTTATCTTTCAGGTAATGTTTGTTTTTCACACGCTATTAAAGAAAAAGTGACTGCTGTGGTACACCTTGGTTTTCAACATCAACCTGACCGCTTTGAGCAGCCAGCCTTCAATACAGTGAAAGCATATGAGAAGCAAAATTCATTTTGAAATGTTATATGCAATATGTTGAATGGTAATGTATTTATTTATTTAAATATGCATTCTCTGACATATGTGCAAAGTTTGGTGCAAAATGAAATTACATTTGTCATTTCCAACCTCAGTTTTAATATGAAAATTGCACTCTAATTTTACAGCTGCATGTGTTGCAAAATTAAATTGAATATTTAAAACCCAAATTGAATGAAAGGAACACTGATTTTTTTTTTAAAGTTCCCTTCAGTTAAAGAGTTGGGTTAAACCATTTTTTAATCTGTTCAGCCGGCACTTTTAGCACAGCATAAATCATTGACTTGGATTAGACCGTTAGCATGACAATGAGCAAAGAGTTTCAATAATTTCCTTATTTAAAGCTCGACTCATAACTGTTATGTACATTATGTGCACTGTGTAATATCAATGCACCTGCTACAGTCATGGTACGTCAGCCTAATGTCTTGATTGTTACAACTGAATGAGAGTATAATTCATAGTCATATCAGCCTAGAAAATAACAACTTTTCTTTTTTTATTGGTCTTAGTACACAATGTTACTACAGAAGCGTCAAGCTTTAAATAGTAAATTTATTGAAACTCTTTGGTAATTTGAAATGCTAATGGTCTAATCAGATTCAATCATTTATGCTAAGCATAAAAGTGCCAGAACCAAATATTAGCTGGATGGAATCAAAAATGGTTGAATTTCAACTATTTAACTCTATGGAACTTGAAAAATTTAGTGTTCCTTTTAATTCAATTTTGGGATGGTATTACATTTTCAATTTAATTTTGCATTTTATAAAGCTTTAGAATTAGAATTTAATTAAAATAGTAAAACTGTGGTTGGAAATGGCAAATTGCTCTAGTTCAAATTGCATTCTGATTCAGGGTAAAGAAAAGTAGGATTGCATTTGCATCATTAAACTGTGGGATGTTTGTAGCAAAATACACTGTATATTTCAAAATGCATTCGAAGCAAAAGGTTTACCAAAATGGTGAGTTGAATGTATTTTAATGCATTGACACTGTCACAGTGACGTTTTAAAAATCCATTTTTTAATTAAAGGTGCAGTAGGTGATTGTCGTCAAAAAAAAAATGTTGTGCTGGTTAAAAGTCTCTTAACATTCCGATAGTAATGATTAAAATAAGTAATCTTAAAGTATTTATATGTACAGGTGCTGGTCATATAATTAAAATATCTACAAAAAGATTTATTTCACTAATTCCATTCAAGAAGTGAAACTTGTATAGTATACATTGATTCCACACAGACTGATATATTTCAAGTGTTTATTTATTTTAATTTTTGATGATAACTAATGAAAACCTTAAATTCAACATCTCAGAAAATTTAAATATTACTTAAAACCAATACAAAGAAAGGAGTTTTAGAAATGTTGGCCAACTGAAAAGTATGAACATGAAAAGTATGCGCATGCACAGCACTCTATACGTAGTTGGGGCTCCTTTTTTCTGAATTACTGCAGCAATGTGGTGTGGCATGGAGTCAATCAGTCTGTGGCACTCCTCGGGTATTATGAGAGCCCAGGTTGGTCTGATTGTGGCCTTCACCTCTTCTGCATTGTTGGGTCTGGCTTATTGCATCTTCCTTTTCACAATACCCCATAGATTTTCTATGGGGTTAGGGTCAGGTGAATTTGCTGGCCAATTATGAACAGAGATACAGGTGAATTTGTTGGCCAATTATGAACAGAGATACCATGGTCCTCAAACCAGGTACTGGTAACTTTGGAAAATAAAATCTGCATCTCCATAAAGTTGGTAAGCAGCAGGAAGCATAAATGACATGGCAACCCAAACCAACACTGACTGTGGACCTCAAGCGACACTGATTGTGTGCCTCTCCTCTCTTTTTCCACTCTGGTACCCTGATTTGTAAAGGAAATGCAAAATTTACTTTCATCAGAGAACATAGCTTTGGACCACTCAGCAGCAGTCCAGTCTTTAGCTCAGATGAGACTATTTTGATGCTGTCTGTTCGCAAGTAAACATTTGCAACATTAAAAAATGTGAAGTTTAATGACTATATTACCCCCTATGCTAAAAAAATCTTTCAGATGAGGAGCTAGTGGCTGGGATGCACCAGAAAAGAAACTAAAAAAAGCCATTCTAGCAACATCCACATCCTTTTTTATTTAAAATATCCTCACTGCTGCTAGCCACCGAACTCATTTTCGCATGTGTTGTTATTCTGACCTGAAGTGCGCGTGGATTCCTTGACCATTTACAATGGACTTTGCGCTCATGCCATCCTCAAACCAATGGGCAGACCAAGTGTAAAATTCAAGAAATCTCCCGTTACTTCCAGACGTACTGTACTCGCCATCAGAACACTGTCACACCTTCAGCTTGTTCCTGCAGTCCCAATCACCAGTCTCACTCACCAACCACCACACACCACACCCGTGAACCCTCTCTTGATTACTGATCACCAGCACCTGCAATCACCACACATCATATATACTCACCTCATTCATTCAGCGGCTAGAATCAAAGACGCATGGTTCTCCTTGTCTTCTCTCCTGTATTCTCCTGTGCTCTTTCATGGATGTTCTCCTCCTTCACCCATGGATGCCAACACGCCTATTAAAGTGAAGTGACTATTATGATGTTGAAGTTTATCCATGAACTGAACTAACCAGCTTAGCTGTTTGTGTGCGAGATCACTCACCCTCTACAACGCCATTCACCTGCTTCACTGTGTTACTATTGTACATCACAGAATAAACACCTTTAAAGCTTAGCCTTCCTTGTCCTCCTTGTGTGGCCGTGACAACTAAACAGCTTTAGTAAACAGTCACAAAAATTTCACTCAATATTACACCGTTTAGTACTGTAGACAAGATTATTAATATTGTTACTATTAATCTGTTATAAGATTATTACTATTAATCTAATTAACCAATTAAGTCTCCAGTTATGAACACCACTGCAAATTTAATGTAAATCTTTTTAAAAAGCACTCTCAATATTGTGCATGTCCATTTATCACAATATATTGAATTCTTCTTATTTTGTCTAATGTAGTGTAATATCTTTAGATTACAGAAGCTGGATTAATAGAGATCTTGGAGAAAGTAAGTCAACAAACAGAGAAGAAAACCACTGTAAAGGTGAGTATTTTATGATTTGTTAATTTTTTTTAATCAGTTCTTGAGATTTTAATTATTAAATATTAAGAAATGAAGTGAAGTTTATTTATAAACCAATTTCAAGAGGATCACAAGTTAATAGACTAATCCAAATTGGCACCATAGACATGCACCTAGTAAGTAGTTGTCTTTTAGGAGCAATCTGTTCATTAGCTACTACAGCAGGGGAGTTCTCGAGATACCTGAGCTCAAACTCCGCTCTCACCTTGCAAACGGGAGGGAGCACCGGGCTCGAGGATCTATGAGCTCAGGGCTCTCTCCCGGGACAGCATGCCAAACCAGCTTTATAATCAATCATCTGCGTTTGAACAATCAAGTGTGAACTCTTGAAATTTGTTTTTGGCTCTGATACATTTAAAGGCATATACTAAATGCATGAAAGTAAAATCTGAGTAGAAGGTGGCAAGTGAATTTTTCCTTTTTTTCTCCCCTTAGTTTAATCGACGCCGTGTAATGGACTCGGATGAAGAGAATGATGATGAATAACTTGTAGTGCAATTGGTCTGCTTGGATTTCTGTACTCATGGTACTTCTGGCACTCTGGTGACTAGCACATGAGTACAAATGACCGATCAATTGTTCTGCCCAAAACAATTACAGCCAAAGATCTTTGATCTGTGGTTAAACAGGATGTCTTTGACTAATGTTTCTGTTATGCCTTCTCTTTTCAATTTAGCATAATTTCATAATTTTTCTTTACCTCAACAATACATTGCAGAAAATGTGTTACTGTAATTATTGGGATCTGGCCTCACATTTGTGGAGACATGTGCAAACTTTTACGTAATAAATGCCATTAACAATTTTCTGAGCTTTTTGTTACATCAGTTGCATTTGCTTGTCTCACACCATGTTATAGTTAGATGAGGCTAAATTTCTCTTCAGTATTTAATTGCACGTGTTTTAACAACTACATTTTGTAGATTACCTTTTTATTTTTATTTGGAAGGCTGCACATGTACTGAAATCCCTTTCAACCAACATTTATACTGCATATTAAGCATTATACATAAATGAAGAGGCATTGTAGATGTAATGAGTGCGGTTGCCAAAGGTTTTGGCACATGAACTTTAAAGGTGCTAGATGTTAGTTTTTGGCTACTTCTAAAGCATAAAAATACCATATGTCTGCAGATATTCAGGAAAGACGCTAAATGAACATGCTAAAGTCTGTTATTTTTTTTGGAACGTATGTTTTACTGCCAGTTTACCTAATTACTTTTCAGCAACCTGGGTTGCCTTCGTGGAAAACTCACTGTATTTCATTTGTCATGAAGGCTGTCTGTGTATGTAAAATTGTGACCTCCACAGGACAATAGCAGCCTACTGAAATGAGATTTTGAATTTATTAAATGGCATAGCCCCTTGACATGATTGATCTCATTTTCGAGGGGGTCCCTAAAAAGTACATAAATCAAAACAGAGTACAAACATACAACTAAACAAGCAGCACATTTCACCTAAACCACCTTCCTAGGTCTAAAGATTAAGCAAACAAAAACATAGTCAAAAAGTACAAACAGTCTGATATACAAATAAGTATTAAACATTTAAATTGGGACCAAAATTAATAACATTTGCAAGTTGTTTCCACAAAAGGAAATAAATTAGTCCTGAAAAGACTAAATGTCTTAATTGATCTAAAAGAAGAAGGGAGATTATTCCAGTGAGATATATATATAGAAAGGACCTGTGGCCACTTTCTCTTGTAATGTTTGCAATTAAAAAGTCATTCTGTTGCATATTTTTTTTAAAAAGAAACAAATACCAATGATATTGTCTACAGAATTTAGGTTGTAGCAAGTCAAGAGATTCTCAGTGTTCTGTAAGGACATCTTAAAACAAACCTACATAGTTGAAAACAGTATTTAAAAGTTTTATATTAATATCAGAAGTATTATTGTAAATAATAATTCAATTCAATTCAAGTTTATTTATATAGCGCTTTTTACAATGTAGATTGTGTCAAAGCAGCTTAACAAGTTCAATTAAAGTCCACATTTTTGAGTTTAGTTCAGTTCAGTTTAGTTCAGTTCAGTGTGGCTTAAGTTCCACTGGTGAAAGTTCAAACACTGAAGAGCAAATCCACCGAAGCGCAGCTCCACAAATCCAAGCAGGCCAGTGGCAACAGTGGAGGAAAAAAAAAACTTCACCAATTGACGAAGTGAAGGGAAAAAAAAAACCTCGAGAGAAAGCAGGCTATGTTAGGCATGGTCATTTCCTCTGGCCAAACTTTCTATGTGGAGCTGCAGTCTAGTCGCCGGGCTGGAGAAGCTGACATCCATCGTGTAAGCTGCAGGTGTGGGTAGGGCACCAGCGGGAGGGTAGGCTGGCCCACAGGATCAAACGTAGACTTGTTCATCACTGAAGCCTTTCAGGAATCAGTCTCATGCGCTCCATTCCTCCATGGCCACCACGGTATCAGCTCGGGATACGGCCTGGTCCAGGATACCTTCGGATCATCTCTTCACAGGTCTAGGATCGCATCGATGGCGCTGCAAATCTGTAGGGACCTCGGGATGAGTATCCCCAGGTGGAAGTAGAAAATAAAGAAAATATTTCGCGTAGCTGCTGTTCATAGTGTATTTAAACCAGAAAGAAAAGGATTGTTATGGATGAAGATAGCAGTTATATAACAACAATGTAAAGCATATGAGAGTTTCTAACACAATGGCTGGTGTATTAAGACGGAAGGAGTACACTAATATACCATACCGTTATGCGATGCATTGAGTGTATGCTTTACTAAAAAGAAAAGTCTTTAATCTAGTTTTAAATTGAGAGAGTGTGTCTGAGCCTCGGACATTATCAGGAAGGCTATTCCAGAGTTTAGGAGCCATAAATGAGAAGGCTCGACCTCCTTTACTCAACTTTGCTATTCTAGGTACTACCAGGAGCCCTGCGTTTTGAGATCTTAAAGAGCGGGTTGGATTGTAACGAGACAGAAGGTTAGTTAGATAAACAGGAGCTAGATTATTTAAAGCTTTATAGGTAAGAAGCAATATTTTGTAATCAATACGGAACTTAACAGGCAGCCAGTGTAAGGAGGATAAAATTGGGGTGATATGATCATATTTTCTAGACCTGGTAAGAACTCTGGCAGCTGCATTTTGTACCAGCTGAAGTTTATTAATAGAAGATGCTGGGCAACCAGCGAACAGAGCATTACAGTAATCCAGCCTAGAGGTCATAAAAGCGTGAACTAGCTTTTCTGCATCTGAGATGGATAGCATATTTCGTAACTTAGCGATATTTCTCAGATGAAAGAAGGCGGTTTTTGTGACATGGGAGATATGATTTTCAAAAGATAAATTGCTGTCTAATATAATGCCCAGATCTTTTACAGTAGAGCTAATGCTAACTTTGCATCCCTCTATTTGCAGGTCAAGTTGTGAGATCTGCTGTGTACAGGATTTAGGCCCAATAAGTAATAATTCTGTTTTGTCTGAGTTTAAGAGAAGAAAATTGTTGGTCATCCAGTCTTTAATATCTTTAATACATTGAGTTAGTTTAGACAGTTCAGATGTCTCATCAGGTTTTGTTGAAATATATAATTGGGTATCATCTGCATAGCAGTGGAAGCTGATCCCATGTCTTCTAATAATGTCTCCCAGGGGTAGCATGTATATTGTAAACAACAAAGGGCCTAGAACTGACCCTTGAGGCACCCCATACTTTACTGGCCTGGTTTGTGAAGGCTGTCCATTTATATTAACAAACTGGTAACGGTCAGTTAAGTATGACTTAAACCATTGTAGAGCCTGTCCCTGGACACCTGTAGAGTTTAAGCGATCTATAAGTATATTGTGGTCAATGGTGTCAAATGCAGCACTAAGATCCAGTAAAACTAATAACGAGATGCAGCCTTGGTCAGCAGCTAAGAGTAGATCGTTGGTTATTTTCACTAATGCGGTTTCTGTACTGTGATGAGGCCTGAAACCTGACTGAAACACTTCAAAAACAGTGTTCATCTGTAGAAAGGAGCATAATTGGGCAGAAACAACTTTTTCTAGTATTTTAGACATAAATGGAAGATTTGAAATAGGCCTATAATTAGCTAAGTTGCTGGGGTCCAGTTGTGGTTTCTTAATAATAGGCTTAATAACAGCTAGCTTGAAAGGATTTGGCACATGGCCTAAAGATAAAGAAGAGTTAATAACATTAAGAAGAGGTTCTCCTACTACAGGTAACAACTCTTTCAGTAACTTAGTTGGAATTGGGTCTAACATACATGTAGCTGGTTTAGAACCATTTATAAGTTTATCTAGCTCTTCCTGTTCTATCCTGTTGAAGCACTGTAGATTATATTGATTCAGTGGACTGTTTAATGAATCTGAGGTATAATGTGGAGCAGAAAGTTTAACATCTTCTATTTTCTGTCTGAAGCCTTCTATTTTATCACTGAAGAAATTCATGAAGTCATCACTACTAATGTGCGGAGGGATATTCTGTTCCAGAGATGACCGATTATTTGTTAATTTACCAATAGTGTTAAATAAGAATCTAGGATTGTTCTGATTATTTTCTATCAGTTTGCGGAGGTGCTCGGTCCTGGCGGATTTTAGAGCCCTCCTATAGCTGGACATACTATCTTTGTACGCGAGTCTAAAAACCTCTAATTTAGTTTTTTTCCACTTACGCTCCAGGGCACGAGTAGCTGTTTTGAGAGAGCGAGTATGACTATTATACCATGGTGTAGTTTTATTCTCTCTAGCCATTTTTAATTTAATTGGTGCCACAGTATTTAGTGTGTTAGTAAAGATAGCGTCTATATTGTAAGTTACTACATCAAGGTCATTTGCGTTCGCGGGTACATTTAGAAATATAGATAGATCAGGTAAGTTATTTGTAAATTCGTCTTTAGTGGATGGGACGATAGTTCTACCAGGACGATATATCTGTGCAGATCTGCTAATTTCTGGTAAACACAGCTTATATAATAAGAGGTAGTGGTCTGTTATGTCATCGCTTTGTGGTATAATGTCTACATCAATGACCTCAATTCCATGGGACAAGATTAGATCTAATGTATGCTTTAAGCGATGGGTTGGACCAACAACGTTTTGCTTTATCCCAAGTGATTGTAGTAAATCGGTAAATGCGAGTCCTAATGTATCGTTAGCGTCATCTATGTGTATGTTAAAGTCTCCTACAATTAGCATTTTATCAGTTTTAACTAGTACATCAGAAATAAAATCAGAAAACTCTTTTAGAAACGTGACATAGGGTCCTGGAGGTCTATATATGGTGATTAAAGCGAGAGATAACGTAGTTTTTTTCCTAATATCCGGAAGCTTAACATTAAGTGCCAATACTTCAAAAGAGTTAAACATAAGTCCGTTTCTCTGATTAACGTTAAGACTATCATTAAAGATTGATGCAACTCCACCACCACGACCAGTCTGACGAGCCACATGTTTATATAAGAATCCTGAAGGAGTTGCTTCGTTTAAGCTAATATAGTCATTTTGTTTCAGCCAGGTTTCAGTGAGACAGAGTGCGTTAAGATTATTGTCTGTTATTATTTCATTTATGATAAGTGCTTTATGTGCTAGTGACCTGATGTTTAAGAGACCAAGCTTTATAAAATGTCTATTTTCACTTTTTTGCAGTTTTTCTGGTTTGATTCTTCATAGATGTTTTTTGGAGCACATAGTAAGTTTATTTCTTGAGCTAATAATATGAGGAACAGACACAGTCTCTATAGGGTTTGTCTGGTATGCATTACTGTGATTTAAGTGTGACGAGCAATAGTCTATATGGCTAAAATGTGAATTTTCACTTACTAGTCAGACAGAACGAAGCATCCTGGAGATGTTGTCCGACAGGAGTTCAGCTCCAGCTCTGCTGGGGTGCAGACCATCAGGACGGAAGAGCCTAGGACGCTCCCAGAAAAGATTCCAGTTATTGGCAAAGAGCAATTTCTGTTCTTTACACCATGTTAAAAGCCATTCATTGAGAGCAAAAAGTCTACTGAACCTTTCATTTCCTCGGCGGTAAGTAGGAAGCGGTCCAGATACGATGATCTGCGGGGCGGGCGAGGTGTGTCGAACCGTCTCGATCAGGCTCCTGAAGTCCCTCTTCAGGATCTCCGTCTGCCGCAGCCCGGTGTCGTTCGTCCCCACGTGGAGAACGACAGCTCCGATGCTCTCGCCAGCGCTCAGGATAGCGGGTACCTTAGCAGAAACATCCTTAACACGAGCACCGGGAAAGCAGTGAGTGCGTACGTTGTTACCTTTAGTGGAAGCAGCACGGACGTGGCGAACGATGGAGTCGCCGATGACAGCCACATCGCGACCCGTCTCGCAGAGGGGGGCGAAGCGGTTCTCCGTGGGCAACTCGAACACAGGAGGAGGAGACGTTCTGCCCCGCGACCTGGTATTCACCTTACGCGGCTGCAACCAGGTGCTGGTGCCACGGTAGCCAGGTGCCAGCGTGACCGACACCTGGCCAAGCCGCAGCTTCAGTGCGCTGGGACTGGACGGAGAAACACACGGGGTTGAGGTGGACGGAGTGTTAAGATTGTATCGCACACTTACCTCAGATGAGCGCGCCGCAGTCCGGGGAACATCGAGCAGGGCCCTCTGTCTCCGGATCTGCGCACGCTTCATCTCCAGAAGGCGAATCTGGTTCCCGAGCTTCTCCAGTTCCACATCCAACGCCTCCATCGCTGCTTCTTCTGCACACAAGGATGAACACGCAAACGACATCGTACAGGGTGAAGAGCAGAGACAGTAAGTAGAGAAAGCCGGTAGCTTTAGCTGGCTGGCGGTGCTAGCAGGCTAAAGCTACACTCACAGGCGAATGCTCGAGAGACAGAACGTTATAAAGTAGATTTGATTGTATAAATGTATTAAGAGTTTGTTCACCCTTCGTAGAAAATACAAATACTAGCGAATGGTGATGTTGTTTTATGGTAAAAAAGCGGAAATTTCAGTTCTACGCGGCGAAGCTACAAACACACACAACGAGGCAACCGTAGTAGCGGTCGCATAATTAATTACAGGAAAAATTAATTGAGAAATTTTTTTTCTAAATTGAAACGAAAAACAAACTTTATAAAATCGATACGAGATTTAAATGCAGGTTTATAATATTCAATGTTTTTGATTAGCAACGGGATGATGGAATTTTGCCTTTCCAAAACTTAAAACCCAAATGGAGAAATGCCAGCGTGGATCAAGCTGTATGAGGGGCTGTAAAAGCAGCAAAATCCAGTCATTTTCCATCTGTTTCAAGCCACAAACATTTGGATTACATATCAACAGAACAAAAATATGTGATCACAAACTGAGCACTTGCGATCAATATACTTCACCCCAGCTGTTTTTCAGTCATTTATAACCCTCATGTCCATGTCAGAGCTACAATTCACAGATGTTTTTGTCAGTCTTTTGGAGATTTAGTCATTGGTGACGACGTTATAGCGGGTTAGTGTCTGCTTTTATATTTGGTGTCGGATTAATATTTGCTGGTAGGGAAAATCTATTTGTTTACTTCTGCTATTTATACTTTGATTTGCATTTCAACTTATTTATTTTTGCCACTTAACTGCAAATTAGAATGACAGTTATAGGTACTGTATATTACTGTACATGCTATGGGTCAATTATGCTAATATTTGGCACAAATCCATCAATTTTCCCTTTCTGGCTGTTCTTTCCATAAATGAAGTGTTCATTCATGAACACGCACTGTCCATGCGTGTTTCCTTGTCGGTTAGTAATGCTATTGCACAGCAATTAGTCTATTAGGCTTTTTGGCAAAAAAAAAAAAAAAAAGAGAAATCACGGTTTTATTAGTTATTATTATATTATTTTTAAATTTCACCTATCTTGCTGTGCATAAACTAAGCTGTTGAATGGTCAGCGTTTGAGGCGGCTAGGCTTTAGCTGCAATTTTGATTAAATTATTTTGTAATCGGTTGCGTATTATGTTGCGAATATACCCCTGTAATGCATACTGCAGGCCTTTTTTGTCTGGTTTTCTCAGATATCTCACCTGTTCACCAAAAATGACTAATTATATACCTGGGAATGTCTGACACGAAAGCTTGACAGGCGTAACAACAGTAACTAAGGAGGGCAGGGCTTAGCGAAGGGTCAATTCATAAACTGTGCTGGCCATTCAGTTTCCTCCACACCACACTCATCCATGTCTTTATGGACCTTGCTTTGTGTACAGTCGTGGTCAAAAGTTTTGATAATGACACAAATATTAGTTTTCACAAAGTTTGCTGCTAAACTGCTTTTAGATCTTTGTTTCAGTTGTTTCTGTGATGTACTGAAATATAATTACAAGTACTTCATATGTTTCAAAGGCTTTTATCGACAATTACATGACATTTATGAATAGAGTCAGTATTTGCAGTGTTGGCCCTTCTTTTTCAGGACCTCTGCAATTCGACTGGGCATGCTCTCAATCAACTTCTGGGCCAAATCCTGACTAATAGCAACCCATTCTTTCATAATCACTTCTTGGAGTTTGTCAGAATAAGTGGATTTTTGTTTGTCCACCTGCCTCTTGAGGATTGACCACAAGTTCTCAGTAGGATTACGATCTGGGGAGTTTCCAGGCCATGGACCCAAAATTTCAACGTTTTGGTCCCCAAGCCACTTAGATATGGCACGGTGCTTCATCATGCTGGAAAATACATTGTTCTTCACCAAACTGTTGTTGGATTGTTGGAAGAAGTTGCTGTTGAAGGGTGTTTTGGTACCATTCTTCAGTCAGGGCTGTGTTTTTGGGCAAGATTGTGAGTGAGCCCACTCCCTTGGATGAGAAGCAACCCCACACATGAATGGTCTCAGGATGCTTCACTGTTGGCATGATACAGGACTGATGGTAGCGCTTACCTTTTCTTCTCCGGACAAGCCTTTTTCCAGATGCCCCAAACAATCGGAAAGGGGCTTCATCGGAGAATATGACTTTGCCCCAGTCCTCAGCAGTCCATTCGCCATAATTTTTGCAGAAGATCAATCTGTCCCTGATGGGTTTTTTTTTGGAAAGAAGTGGCTTCTTTGCTGCCCTTCTTGATACCAGGCCATCTTCCAAAAGTATTCGCCTCACTGTGCGTGCAGATGCGCTCATACCTGCCTGCTGCCATTCCTGAGCAAGCTCTGCACTGGTGGCACTCCGATCCTGCAGCTGAATCCTCTTTAGGAGACAATCCTGGCACTTGCTGGACTTTCTTGGACGCCCTGAAGCCTTCTTAACAAGAATTGAACCTCTTTACTTGAAGTTCTTGATGCTCATATAATTGTTGCTTTAGGTGCAATCTTAGGTGCCACAATATCCTTGCCTGCGAAGCCATTTTTTATGCAACGCAGGTCTTTGCAGGTCACCATGGTTAACAATGGAAGAACAATGATTTCAAGCATCATCCTCCTAACCCAATCAGCCTGACATAATGATCTCCAGCCTTGTGCTCGTCAACATTCTCACCTAAGTTAACAAGACGATTACTAAAATGATCTCAGCAGGTCCTTTAATGACAGCAATGAAATGCAGTGGAAAGTTTTTTTTAGGATTAAGTTAATTTTCATGGCAAAGAAGGACTATGCAATTCATCTGATCACTCTTCATAACATTCTGGAGTATATTTATTCATTCATTCATTCATTTTCATTTCGGCTTAGTCCCTTTATTAATCTGGGGTCGCCACAGCGGAATGAACCACCAACTTATCCAGCATATGTTTTACGCAGCGGATGCCCTTCCAGCCGCAACCCATCTCTGGGAAACATCCCCACACACCCATTCACACTCATACACTACGGACAATTTAGCCTACCCAATTCACCTATACCGCATGTCTTTGGACTTGTGGGGGAAACCGGAGCACCCGGAGGAAACCCACGCCAACACAGGGAGAACATGCAAACTCCACACAGAAACGCCAACTGACCCAGCCGAGGCTCGAACCAGCGACCTTCTTGCTTTGAGGCGAACGTGCTACCCACTGCGCCACTGTGAGGCCTCTGGAGTATATGCAAATTGCTATTATAAAAACTTAAGCAGCAACTTCTCCAATTTCCAATATTTATGTAATTCTCAAAAGTTTTGGCCACAACTGTACTGGTGCGCAGTCATGTTTGATCAGTAAATGTTACCACAAACTGGAGAATGAAATTTACCAAAATGTATGCTGAATAGTGGTGTTCCGTATCATATTGTACATGATAATACCGGTATATATTTTTTATTATTATATAATAACAAGATGTCATATTGTGATACCAATGATATAGCAACATTCAGCACACATTTAGGTTCTCTAACGTGTGCAACATCTCTCTGAGAGCAGGAGCAACTTGTCAGCATCCAATAACAATTAAGTAACTAAAACGTGAGCTACTTCAACACTATGGAAGTGGTTTGGTTGCAAGGGGTCAGACTTATTCAAAAGTAATGTGAGACATCAGCTCCACAGTGTAGCAGCGGCTCTAGTGGAAGACATTAATGTGGTGTAAACAATATAAAAAAACAAATAAAACCGTTCACTTCACAAACAATCTAAAGTCCTGCATGTGGACATGTGCGCTGTTCTCGGTTGCTCATAAAAAATGATTCCTCTTCCCTTTTTCAGAAGAAAAGAGAGGTATCAGAACCACTGCCCAGTGGCAGCTCTGGTGGGAGACAGCGATGTCATATGAGACAGTGCTCCACAAAAATCTGATCTTATTTTTAAAAATGTTCTCTAAAAGTTAAAGTTTATTGTCATTTATAAGGGACTTACAATGCATAAATAGTCCTCACTAGATTAGGTCACAAAATTGGATGAAGTTCAGTTAATAAAGCATTTATTATTCAATAACTACTATATGCCTGAATAATAAGATATATAAATTTAATTTGAATGGTTAATTGATCATTTACTTACGCATTCTAAATAATCTTAAATAAAACAATTCTTAAATAACTGGTTTGTAAGTAATGCAATAGTTGATTTAGTAATGAAAAATGAATCATTAAAGTATGAAAGCACAATCATTAAGCACATTATACATGTGCTTATGTCAAGCATACAGCATTTGTGGATGTATTTATAAACTGCTTACTAATATCTATTAATGTAGAGTTAATGCTTAAATAATGAATTAACTATTTGTCAATCCTTTATAAATGATTCATAGTGTGTAGTTAATATAAATTGTTACCGTTTAATTTGATGATATTAGTTAAACACAATGTTACTCAGAAGAAAAGTACCACCAGTGACAGTTTTCATGAAAAAAATGCAATTTACAAATTTTCTGCACTTCTGCAAGATACAAACCACATGCTGACAGTCATGGTTTACTCACTAAATTAAGTTCATTAATCCATTTATATCTAGCTCAATTCCCAAACAATAAATGAGATCTGGGGCAACACGGTGGTTCAGTGGTTTGCACTGTCACCTCACAGCAAGAAGGTCACTGGTTCGAGTCTCGGCTCTGTCAGTTGGCATTTCTGTGAGGAGTTTGCATGTTCTACTCCTGTTCGCTTGGGTTTCCTCCTGTTCGCTTGGGTTTCCCCCACAGTCCAAAAACACGCGGTATAGGTGAATTGAATAAACTAAATTGTCAGTAGTGTATGTCTGTGAATGAGTGTGTATGGATGTTTCCCAGTATTAGGTTGCAGCTGGAAGGGCATCTGCTGTCTAACACATATGCTGGATAAGATGGTGGTTCATTCTACTGGGACAACCCCTGATGATTAAAGGGACTAAGCCAAGGAAAATTATTGAATAAATGAGGTCTGATCAAACTTCATATGAAATCAAGAGGGGAGTATGTTACATTTTTGGCTACTGAAAATTGAAAGAGGAGTTACAGTGGCCCTTTCTTCATAGATTAAATGTTTTGTGAAAAATGTGAAAAGTTTTTAACCATTAGTTTTTATCTTCCTTCCGTGGCTGTGGGGACAAACATTTTTGTAGTGCTTGGATTTTTACAAAAGTAATTAAACAACAATTATTGTTGCATAGATTACTCAGAATAGTGTAATTGTTCAGAAATTCAACTTCAAATTCAACTGGTGTGCGTGAGTGAAATATTAACGAAGCGCACGAGAGAGGAAAGCATAGCAAAGCACCACACAGCTTCGCTTCGAGTCTGAAATGCACAATGCACTCCAACAGCAAACTTTCATGCTTTGCAGATTACAGCCATATTCTATTATAATTACGTGGAAGAGTTTTCAACCCTTGTATGTCAATCTTGACGAAATTATCCCTATTGTATGTAATAATACGTTTACTTTACAACTTACTGCATGCACAGTACAAGCGCAGAGTGGTGAACAAAAGTTCAACAGTACTGAACTTTCTCTACCTTAATACAGTCTACAGTGGACACATGAACGTCAAGGCTTATAGAGATACTTTTGTAACCCATTCCAGCTTCATGCAACCTGCTCACCTAATGTTTACGTTTGCAATATTTATATTATTTGCTTATTAATAACCTCATGTGGAACTCTGAATCTGTGTCTTATTTCAGAGTCTGCTACTGTCCACCAAAGGTTGCATTTCGATCACGAGCGCATGCTTTGAGAGCCTTTCTGAATGCCATCAAGGCAACCCGTGAAGCTGAAATATAATTGGATAAAGTGGCACTGGGCGAGTTAAAAGAATCAAAACAAAGACGGCGTTCTGGCACAGATCGCCTATTTCCAAAGCAGAATATCTGACTTTAGCATTGTTTTTCAGATAAACAAGAATGTTCACTTGGTGTGTTTCTTAAATATCTGCAAACATATATTGGTATTAATAAGATAACTGCAATAGTACATCATCAGAGGGATGAGGGTTGTGTGCATTTTTGTGTGCACAGTGTCTTACAAACAAAATCTGGGCCAATGAAATGGACATGAGCCTCAAACACCATTGTTTCCTCTTTTTCATGAAAATACCACCAGTGTAAATCCCCAGTGAAAAACAGGCCAATCAGAACACAATACAGACACAATACACACGGGGCTACGTCATCCGGACCTGACGACCAGCCGTGTCATCAGAAGTTCAGCAGCCAAAGCATAGACTGATATGCTGCACATGGGATCATTAAAGGTGCTGTATGTAAGTTTTTGACTCTTGTAAAGCATAAAAATACCATAATATGTTTGCAGATAGTCCTGGCTGGGAAAGTTTTCTGTGGGGAGTTTGCATGTTCTCCTCGTGTACATGTGGGTTTCTTCCGGGTGCTCTGGTTGAATTGGTAATAGCAACATTCAAGTTATGACCAAAGTAGCGAAACCATGGCCATTTTGGCTGCAACAATATTGGCGCTGTTGTCTGTGGTGACAAGTGAGATCATTCCTTCATCGATGCACCATTCTTTTATACTTTTCAAGAGACTTTCTGTTAAATAGTCTGCAGTGTAACTGTGTGTTCACATCGAAGGCGGCGAGAGCATCAGGCCCGAAATTGCAGCATGGCCCGAAATTCTTCCTTGTCCAAGAGACTAAGAAGCATCACCTCTTCAAACAAAAAACAACACAGTAAGAGTGTCCATTTGAAGCTAGATTTTTCGTACTTCTTTGCACTAGCAAATGAAGCAGTAATCAGTCTTTAGTTACATTTTCCACTGCTTTTTAATGTGGTGGAAAGTTCGGTGGCTGAAGAATGCTGCTACTGCTGGATGATGTATTTGGATATGACTGTGGAGATTAGTTGTCTGTGTGTCTTTAACCTTTACTGTTTTCTTGTAAAGTCTGCAGATAGCCTCAGTTGGATCTTCTGGCTCACCATTTGCACCCGGTTTGAAACCAAAATACTGCCAAATGATGGATGAACATCGTTTCCTGGATGAACATCCTCCTTCATTTTTATTGTGAAGAATCTGAGGACAAGAGCGTGAACGTAGACATGGCAGGGTAGATGATAATCGATAAATTATTTTTCCATATTGCCGTAAACATTAGGTGAGCAGGTTACACTGTAACCTGTTATAACACACAAAATTACAAGATTTGCAGTGATAACAATTGACAGAAGCATTTAAATACAGCCATTCAGAAGCACAGAATAGTGCACTGAAATTGTAAGGTTTACAATCTAATTAATACATATTAAACCTCCTTAACATAATTAAATGTACATGCTGACTCGTATTTGTTGGCTTGCACTGAGTCACAGCTCTAAAGTTAAATTTCTAACTATGTTTATTTTATAGGTAAACTATCTGGTGCTGCTTTTATTATGACAATTAATGTCACATAAAATGGCACTTAAACTCACATTGATAGCATTTAAATAGAATTAAGCACATGAGGTGTACTTAAGGTGATCATTGTCATAGTTTATCCTATTGTTCATCTGCAAGAAATAGAAATAGGACAAAAACATGGAAAATATTCCTTCTATTGTGTGTTTTTGCTTTTGGTTAGGACAATGAAATATTGATGTTACCAGTATGGGTATTTTTCTCTTTAAACAAATTTTTTTATTTTATTATTTCATATTAAATTCTAAATTAATCTTTAACTCCATCACCATTGTTTTTAATAACTCCTGCATATCTGTGTTGCATGAAGTGAAAAACAGGTATTTCTTGTATGTTTTGTTTTGAAGACCCATTTTAAAGACATTTCCTTTTTGGCATAAGGCAACCTAATGTCTTCAAATACAGTATTTGGAAGTTCAAAGTAATCCATGAAGCCTGGTAAATGATAAATAGCCCAAATGCCACACTATGAGAAACATCCCTATTTCATGATCTTTGCGCCACCATGTTTGTCTTCACAATAAACTGAGGCTTGAATTTGGGTTGTCTGACAAACTGTAAAAAAAATGCAGTTTAAAATTTGTATAACTTATAAAAATAAGTTAAAGTATCATAAAAACAATTGTTCTTTTCTCATGACTTTTTGTCAGACTTTTTACAGTGTTGTTGACTACTTGATCTGAAAAGAACAATTTTACTCTCCCCAATCGCTCAGTTTGGTCAGGTTTTAAACTTTTTTTATTTACAGAGGTTGAATGCCACTGTGTCTCACCGGAGTCTTAAAAGCTGTGCTTGTGAATATATTTATAACTGTAGTTATATTTAATTCTGTTTTAATTTAGAAATCACATCACATTTTGTTGTACCTGGAGAGGCCAGGATGGGCCTCTAAAATTTTTTGATGTATCTAAATTGTATCAATGTAAACTGCTCAAAGATAAATGAATAAATAAATAAAAGGAATACTTAAACAACACAATGTAACTTCAAATGTTCCCTTTTTTTGAGCAGTGTATAAATCTGACCCAGAAATTAACACATAAAGACGAATCAATGAAATTTCAAATAAGTACAAAAGTTTAAAAACACTTGCCCTTCACTTTAAAGCACTTTTACATTTTTTTAAATAAAGCTTTTATGGAAAAATCCTGTTTCTGTTTCTTTTTCATTCAAGTCATTAAATACTGTAAAACAGCAGCTTGTTGAGTTGGCTTGTACACTCTTATACACTATCAAATACAGTAATTAAGCATGAAACAACTTCAAATTTTATGCATGTGATTGTCAGTTTGATCAAGAAAATGTGTGCAAGTATAGTGTGTCTGCTGTCATATTGGAGTGATAATAATTGTGACAATACTTGTCTCCATAGTAACGTGTATAATCATATCAACAAGACAGGACATGTGCAAAGCAACTGGGATTAAAAGATCTGTTCAGCTCACTAATCATCATCATCAAATGTCATCAAGAATGACTTTTACAAGTTTAAAATGTTCTTGAAAGTTTGTAATAACGACAGTAAAATCACTATGTACTTCATCACCACAGCCGCATGTCAGTACAATTATAAAAGAAGACGCTTCAATCCCAGTTTGTGGACATTAAATCAGGTTTATTTTGTACATTAACATAACGGATGTCCATACAACAGTATAATAATGTGTATCCTGTCACATTTGCTGTACAAAAACAGTGCAAAGTTAAATACACACGCTGTGTGTGTGTGCGTGAACATTGTAATGATTGTGTGTGACTCATCACTGCAGAAAGGCTTGCATTAACTCCACAACAAATACATCAAAAAATAATTGGGAAAGTTCTTACCTATTTCTCACAAACGTTACCTGAGATTTGCTTCCTTCATGTCTGTCACTGTGCTGTTCATTTGATGCTGCAGGAGATGGAGACACATCTCCTGCATAGGGAGCCATCTCTGTGGCTCTGACAGGCATGTGGGAATGGTGGGCAGGGAGAACCCGCTAATTTTTATTAAAGGCACAGGTAACAAAAACAGCTACAATGTGTTCAGAGCTGAAAATCCTCAATATTCAGAAAGGTATAATAAATAATCTGATGGGTATTTTGAGCTGAACCTTTAAAGACACGTTCTGGAGACACAAAAGACTTATATTAAATCTTGAAAAAGGGGTAAAACAGGTGCCCTTTACTTAAAGGTTACCTTTACATAAATATAATTAAATTCCACCAGTACAGTAGGCTACTTTACATCAGAAATAATGGGGTATATGCACAGCTAGTGTTTTTTCAACCATCAATAACCTTCTGGTGAAAGGTTTATATGACTATTTTCATTATCATATAGTTCTTTTTACAGCATCGATTTTGTAATGTAATAAAAATATAATTATTTGAATAGACTTAAGCATTCATTTAGTTCTTCAAGCCGTCAGGAACAGCAGGCTAGCACAGAAATGTCATAATACTGTAGTAAAATAAATTTCCATATTCTAAAGACATAGTGTGGAACAATGGAATTAAATTCAGTGCTTCTTGTCTGGGCTGGTACCCATTTCATATCATATCTCAGTCAGGCAGTGAAGATCACTGATCTTTAAAAATCAGATCTTTAGAAATCAGATCTTAAATGCAGTCATATATATATAT